>JBAKBP010012309.1:0-68114 GCA_037953745.1 Lithodes maja | reverse complement strand
GTGAAAGTGACACAAGACCTAATATTTGATGGCCAAAGTATAATAAACACCTGTGATAACGAATAATCAGTGCCTAATACAACAATAACCTACCTCAATTACTAATAAAATGTACGGTATCGAGTGAAAATTAGCAATATCAGTGACAGTGATACCCTAATAAACATATTTTATATAATTGGCCTCAAAATAACTAGAAAATATCAAATAAACATCACATTCTCAATATCAAACACTAAAATCGTCTAAGGGAGATAAATACTTTGGCGCGGCGAGCGGCTAGGTGCGTCGTAGCCATGGCCGGGGCGACGCTTTCGAACGCGGGAAGAATATACCGCATAAAAAAGCACTCGTCTTCCCACGCTCACCATTATGCAACCAGAGGGGCTAGAGACCTCTACTCAACGCCATTCGACAGAGGAAGGTTTGTGGAACATTATTCTTTTTTATTCACAACATTACATGCCATATTCATTCACTTACAGAGTAGTTAACATAGGCCAAAAATCGTCAAAACCCCCGGTACAGCAGCACAGTCGCGAGCTATAGCCCCCGGGGCTGGAGGGTTAAACAACCTAGAGCAGTTAGTCCAGCAACCCACCCATATCCCGGATCGCTTCCGAGATCGGCCCAACATTCTTGACTTATTTCTAACCTCTAACCCTTCTGCTTATAGTGTAAATCTTTTTCTCCTTTGGGCTCCTCCGACCCTAAACTAATATCTGTCATCTGGTCTATCTCTCCAGTAAGGCCACCCGATCCTCCCAACCGGCGGCGCTTGCGGCACTTTGGTGCTGCCGACTGGGATGCTCTTCAGCAATACTTCTTTGATTTCCCATGGAATGACATTTGCTTTCGTGGCCTCGGAGAGTGCTGAACGCATTACCGAGGTAATCCTCTCAGGCATGGAAAAATACATTCCATTTTCTTTCTCTCAGTCTAATGCAAAATAATCTTGGTTCTACTACTGTCCACAACAAGGAGGAAGCATTCAAACGGTACCGACGCCTTAAGACTCAAGAATCTCATTCTTCTGTTCTTCGACTTGCCAAACACTCTTTCATTAATAATAAATGCACTGAACTATCCAACTCTAGCTCTTCCCAAGCTTTTTGGCATCTAGCCAAAAACCTCTCCAACAATTTTTCTTCCTCGTCTTTCCCTCCCCTTTTCCACTTTGAAGGCACAACCATCACTTCTTTCTCTGACAAAGCTTAACTCTTCTCTCAAAATTTTGCTAGAAACTCCACCTTGGATGATTCCGGTGCTAATCCTCCCTCTCCACCCCCCTCTCTCCTACTTATGCCTAATATCCTTATCTCTTCTGAAGATGTATTTTCTACCCTCTCTGGGCTTAATACTAAGAAGGCGTACGGTCCGGACGGTGCTTCTCCTGTTGTACTAAAAAAATTTGCTTCCGTGCTGAATACCTGCCTAGGCAAACTCTTTCGTCTCTGTCTCTCCTCTAACGTCTTCCCTTCTTGCTGGAAGTTTGCTTTCATTCAACCTGTCCCAAAGAAAGGTGACCGCTCTCAACCCTCCAACTATCGTCCAATTGCTCTCATCTCTTATATCTCTAAAGTTTTTGAAACTATTCTTGCTTCCAAACTTCTTGAGCATTTCTCTTCTCATAATCTACTCTCAGATCGCCAGTATGGCTTCCTTAAAGGTCGCTCTACTGGTGATCTTCTTTCATATCTTACTAACTCTTGGTCATCCTCCTATCGGGACTTCGGTGAGATCTTTTCTATTGCACTAGACATATCGAAGACCTTCGATAGAGTCTGGCACAAATCTTTAATTTTGCAACTACCCTCTTTCGGTTTCTATCCCTCCATCTGTGCCTTTGTCTGTAATTTCCTTTCCGGCTGTTTTATAGCTGCGGTTGTGGACGGCCATCGCTCACTTCCTCATCCTATCAACTCCGGTGTTCCTCAGGGCTCTGTCCTATCTCCCATTCTCTTCCTAATTTTCATAAATGAACATCTCAACTGTACCTCCAGCCCCATCCATTCATAGGCAGACGACTAACTTACACTACTCAATTAGTTTTCCTGGACGCCCTAGCCAGCAATCCTTCAAAGACAAACGTAATGATTGAAGCCATGCAACACTTATCTTCTGATCTAGCTACTATTTCCAATTGGGGCAGAGAGAACCTTGTTACCTTTAATGCTTCCAAAACCCAATGTCTTCACCTTACTACTCATTCAGAACTCCCAGAGGACTATCCCTTACACTACAATACAAAAAATCAATGCTTCATCTTCTCTCAATTTCTCGGTGTCTCTTTTTTTTCTGCTCTCACTTGGAAGGACCATATTACCCGTCTTGCTAAGGCAGCCTACCAGAAGCTGGGTGTGCTCAACCGCCTCAAGGGGTTCTTTACCCCTGCACAGCTTCTTGCTCTGTACAGGGGCTCTGTGCATCCTTGTATTGAGTATTGTTCACATGTGTGGGGAGGATCCTCTCACACGGCACTCCTAGACAAAGTAGAAAGGAAAGCCTTTCGTATCATTAACTCCCGCCCACTCACCAACTCTCTGCAATGTTGCATCTCTCTTTCTCTATTCTATCGCTACTGTTATGACCGGCACAACGAAATAAACAAGGGCACTTAATATTGGACTACAAGATAGGCTAGATCTGCAACAACGGTACGCTAATTCCAAACCCTCGAACTATTAAGCCGGTGAACAAAACACTTAAACCCTCCAGAGTTAATCTACTGGATAACTGGGTATCAATTAACTGGGTTAAGTGTACTTCTACAAAGGGTTTCCGGTGACGGCAAAGCCTACTCACAACAAGAGTAATTACGTTAATAAAAAGCTCTCAAGTAATAACAATGCTTAAATAAACTATGACAATATGTAATAAAAGATTATATGCTTACGTTATCTTTAGTGTGAGTCTGAACTCAACACTAACACTCTCCAATGCTCTATGAAAACACTTGAAGTCTAGTCCTACAGCAAACAGATATGGAATCTTCAGAAAACGTCTGATGCTCTAAGATGCTCGTCGAATATAGAACAGGAGTAATGCAGGGGGGCAGGACACCAAAGCGTGTATCTTAAATACACCAACAAGTAGGATACATACAGTATATATATGGAAACAAGAGAGTGCAACAACTCTGTGACAGCACTAACAACAGCAACTCAAAAACAGTACTTCCTTAGCCAAAGTAACAGCCATACTGGGTTGTGCACTATGCATCAACCTAGGCTAAAACAATACATGAATAATTGCTAAAACATACGCGGTTAAAGTTAATAAACAAAGAGCCTGTCTTTATTACTAATAAAGTCTAGCAGCAGCATAAAGGTACAGGGAGCCTAGGCAGAGCTCAAGCATGCTCGAAGCCTACTGTCTCCCCTGAACAGATTTCCCCTATCTTACGTTAAGTGACTAGGAGGCTCTCTTGGTAAGTCCAGATCTCAAGTATCTGGTCTTACCCTGGCTCTCCTCAAAGGTCAACAAAATGAGTTAGCAAGTATACAAGCAAGAGTAGGCAAAAGCCCTTCGCTTGTATACTGCTAAGCTCGCAAAGGAAAATATGCACAAGGGTGTACTACAGGCTACCTAGCTCCGTCGAAGTCGTACAAGCTCTGACTTGCCATATACATAACACAGACAACGACCAAAGGTACCCTCCACTGTCTAGCATTAAATAGTAATAAAGAACAACCAAATAATTAGAAGCACCCAACAATATGAATCCATGTGACTATGATTCTAATAACCTCTAAAGCTAGTGCAAAACATATATGTGAGAACAGGCGCTGATAATATGACTGGCCGACTATGGAAGTCGTATGCGAGAACCAGAAGGGATGGGTAATTGAATAAAGATAAGAAGTATTGGAAAGAAGGAGTTCAGAGAGAGACAAAGCAGTAAAGGGGGTTAGATATGAGACAGAATGCGAGGGACATGTAGGACCGAGCACGCGATACCATGTTCTGAGGAGAGAGGAAGGTAGGAGCCCCACCTCTGGGCAAAGGAGGGCGGCGACCAACCACAGGCCACTACGTCACAGGAAAAGCAGACGTCATAGACCACGCTAGGCACGCCGACCAATAGTGAGCGGGTGGGCCCACCGAGCGAGGAATGCACACGTACATACGCACACACACTGCCTCCTCGCTCTCAAACACTCTCTCTCACGCGCTGCATGTTATAATCACTACTATGGATATAAAATACTTCTAAGTGTCACAGACAAGAATAAAGGCAAACACTGATCTGTCTGTGACAACACGAATACTAAGAAAGAAAGAATATCGTTCTATGATTATTATAGCCCATTTCACTGCAGTGGCGAGTGCTAGCGAGTCACGAGTACATTCTGGCAAGCTGGCCAGCGTAACATCCCGCCCAAGATGTGGGGCGTTTTAACCTCAGGTAAACGCCACATCTGACCAGACAGAATGCCCACAAACCCCGCATCACCCAGCTACTCCCCAAGTTGTGAAAAACAAGGCACAATCACAAACGTAAAAACACTTCATTATATACAAAACATCAACACAACACTTCCCCAAAATAATAGTATCACTTAACAATATTACGCTCAACGAGCAAGCTTCACCAAGCCTAGCCTACTAAGAACAAAAACTCAGAATGTCTTAGATTCTTGCTGTAACATACTGCACTTATATACTATCAAAAGAAAGAGTTTTTATGTGAGGTTTTTGTATTATTTTAATAGTATTTTTGGCAGCTTTGCACTACAGGGGCAAGCCTAATTTTTCTCCAAACTCAAACCAACACTGACTGAACAGCGAGGGTTCTCCTTAAAACATACCCTCCCGTGACAAACAATCAGCCAGAACATTATCAGTGCCCTTAACATGCCACACATCCAACTTGTGTTCCGGCAGCAAAACAACACCTGACACTGATAAACTGCCCAGTCCATCACAAGACTGGCACTTCTCTTCGCTCTCGCCGGCAACAGGACCTGCCAATCACCTTTCACTATTTCCACCTTAGTGATAAACGAGGCAGCCCCGATGCGGCCTATCGTCGTCAACTCTGGGTAATGTACTGTATCGGCGTCTGTCAGGGATGATGCACCAACACTCTTGCAATCAACACAAACACGGATTTTGCCACTCAACTCAGGTTGCAAAGTCACTGGCAACGACCACTCACGATATCCCTTATCCCTCAGACCCTTTTTCAACACATAGTCCAGCTCTGCTTTCACGACAGGCTGTCGAGCAGGATTTATACGGTAGGGAGCCAATTTGAGCTTTGCACTGTCTCCAGCCTCTATGTTGGGTGCCCCCCCGGACATCAGGCCTGGAGAATCAACAACCATGCAAACGAACTGCCACAGCCGAGTAAACAACTTCTCTTGGCGCTTAGGAACAAGAGGTTGCAACTTATCTCGAAGAACAACATGCCCATTGCACTCCCACAACCCAGCCGGGACCGGAGTTTCTAAACTATAGTCTCCCTCCTTCTCCACCTCTGTCCCTAAAACAACCAGGTCATGAGAAGGACAATCTGTACCACCTGTGCAGTCACTCCCATAGTTCATAAGTGCTAAGGCTTCCCCGCCGATACCGTACATGCGCACCCCCGCATTCCTTGCGACTACACCTGCCTGCGCAGCATCACCGTCTTCAGCGCCACGGCTAGATACAGTCGGTCTATGGTAGGGCTGTTGCATTTTACTAGGGCGGCATTGGGAGGCTATGCGACGGTCAGGCGTATCTATTCCATAGTTACCCTCACCAATCTGCTTAATGTCCTGAAACTGACCACCACCCTTAAAAGCCATGGGTCTACCCTGAACTGACAACCATGCCAAAGCCTTGTCGCCCACCTTGAACAACCTAGACAACGAGGTTAACGTTTTACTCACACCCATGTGACCTGCCAGCGGAACATCGTGCACCGCATGAGTTGTGAGGCCTGGGTGCTCGGCAAAAAACAGTGGGGTATAAACCGGACAGGTGCTGGATCGCTGCACGCTGTTGCTCAGGCAGGTGCTCAAGCGCTTCCACAGCCACCTGACTCGTGTTCCCCGCCCACTGATCCGCCGAGACATGACAATCCCAACTTTCCTCCACCAGTGCCTCACTGCCCCCCTCTCTTTCTCCACCTAGGCCGTTGCAGACCAACACAGGGACAGTAGGCTGTTCAGGTGGGCGCCTCACAAACTCCTTCAACAGGTTCACATGACATGCTTCCCCGTCCTCATCTAGTTTAATAGCCCCGTTCCCACAACTCTCAAGACTAGGATCTTCTAGTTGCATCCGTCGTATATCAGAGGGTGCCAACCTGTCCAAGGGCTCCTGGAGCAACTTGTGGCCACCCCCGATATTGGGTTGCTCAAGCCTAGTCTGTTTCACCTGGGAACATTTCTGTCGCAGAGTGCTATCACACCCTACCATGATACTAGGGGGGACAGGTTCTGGGGCCACTCCGGACCTCAAAAGTGGTGCAAATACCGAGTCACCAAGGAGTGTCGCTGGGTCCAAACTCTTAACCCGACCACCAGCCTCGACTTTCTCCTTCCGACCCTTCATCCGCTGGTCTGAAACCTGGGTACTAGGCTGTGACATCTGAGCGGACTGAGATCTGGTGACAGTACACGCCATCTGCTGCATCTGGCACCTCTCGAGCCACTCTTGCCCCTCCCTACTCGTGTCGGCCACCCTCTCGGCAACGACTAAGGGTGGAACCTCGGAAGTAGGCACCACAAAGTCGTTACCGAGAAGGAAGTCGACCCCCTCAACTGGCAATTTCTCTACAATCCCCACATCCAACTCCCGTGTCACACCATCCACCACAAGCTCCACTCTCACCAGCGGGTAAGACCGCACAGCATTGATGCCTTGAACCACTACAACCCGAACTGTGTTAATAGGCTTACCAGTGAAGTTCTTAACCTAAGAAGTGCGCATGGGGGGTATGAGACCCCACACTCCTGTGCTGACGTATTTGAGCTGTTGCCATCACTAACATCGTTATTTTATCATAAATAGCATTAATACTTATCCATATGCGCCTATTATAGGTTTGATTATAAAGGTATTAACCTGTTACAACAATAAAACAAGTGGAAACAGTGTTTGGATGGTCAAAATCGTCGATACAGGCCGGGAGTTACATAATGTATGGCTGAGGCAACCTCCCTGCCCTCCTCCCTTCCCCTTGTCTGGAGAGACACTGTTACGCAATAGTCTCTCTCTCGCTCTTTCCCACGCTTGGTAACAGTGATGACAACGCCCTGCTACTAACTCGCTAATGTTAGCACGAAAATAGACCACAGAATAAGGGAATAACATGGAAAATAGGTGATAACTGAAGGAGGGGAGAAAAGTGGGGAAGGAAGGGAGGTGGAGGAGTGATATTTGGCATGGCCCAGGGGCAAAACAAAAATAAAAAAATAAAAAATAAAAACAAAACAATATTTTTTTTTTGGGTGTTTTAAATGGATTTTTTTTTTCCCTTTACTCTTAAGAGTCTTCCCGCAGTCCGCCGGGGACTCTTAAGAGTCTCCCAGCAGTTCCCGGGTTAAGTAACGTCTGGGAGGCACCTGTATCACGCAACAACTCAAGCCTATGTTCCACACCAGCCCACCTCACAGTGCCATGTCCCCTATGACCACAAAAAGCATCTCGGATGGGTATCGAGCCCTCCTCATGCTTCTTCACCGACTGTGACTTCGCAACCGACGATTTACCCCAGGCAAACGCGGAAGACCTCAAAGACACCCCGATGTTGCTCACTAGTGACACCACTGCTGTAGACTGTGTGCCCGGACAAGAGCGCGCAATATGCCCCTTATTATGCCACTTAAAACACTCCACCTCACTCATTGACTTCCCCTGGGGTAGGGAAGGGCCCTGGCCTTTCTTTAACGAGAAGGATTTCGACTTGGGTTCAAAATTGGCAACAGTGCTCTTAGTAGGATAATTTGTTGTATCATTAGTTCGGGGGGGTGGGGTGGTACGCCTCTCGTTACCTGCCTCAGCTCTCTGGGCAGACCCGCACCCACGAATTAACGACAACCAGAGGTCAGCCAACTCAGCCGCCTCCTGCAGAGTTTTAGGTTGCTTTTCTTTCAGGTTAAGAGTCAAGTCCCCACCAGTGCATTTAAAGAATTGTTCTAACAACACTAATTGCTTCACCGCCTCAAAAGTAGTTGCTTTCTCCGACCTCAACCAATTCTCAAACGCATCTGATAGTTCTCTAGCGTGTTCCTGGAAAGTACTCTCCTTTCTCTTAGGAACAGCCCTAAACTTCAGCCTATAGGTCTCTGGCTGCAACTCATACGCCCTCAGGATAGCCTCTTTCAACGCCTCATAATTCACACAGGAATCTAGGGGCAAAGCATCGTACGCCTTGAGTGCTTTCCCTGTCAATTGTGAAGAAACAAGGGCTGCCCACTTCTCCTCGGGCCAATGGTGCTCCCGGCACTTTTTCTCAAAACGGAGAAAGAATTCTGTAACTCCTGACTCATCAAACACTGGAACCAACTTTAGTAGATGCGACAGGGACTGGTCATGGGGTCGACCCCCCTGGACGAAACGGTTCCCCGTCACCTCTATACGTGTTTTCTCTAGGTCAACATCGGCACAATACTTTGCAGCCTCATACTTATACTTGAGCTCAGCCTCATGCTTTCGCTACTCGAGCTCGGCCTGTTGCTCCTGCTGCTTAAGTTTGGCGAGCTCGAGCTGAAACAACATCTCGGAAGACAAAGCCTGAGGAGCGGGTGCTACTACCGGGGACCCACCCAGTGAGTCACCTAGAAGCTTACCCAACCGCCAGCGGACATCGGCCTGCGGGAACGTACTCGGCTCCGGAACCCGAGGGGGCGCCATGATAGGAGTTGAGTGGAATGGGGGCTTGGACGAAGGTGCCCCAGCTCCCGCTCCACCCGAAGCCTCACGCACCCCACCAGCACACAGGTAACCAGCTCACTTCTTGACAAACCGCTAGTGCCAGAAAACCCTAAGACCGTGGCTATACACTGCAGTCCGTACCGGTCCAGCCCCGACACCCGGTCCGCCGACACAGGCTCCTCCAAAAACTTCCGAGCATCCTCCTCACCGTTCACCACCCAAACACCGTCAGACAATTCCACCTTCTCCACCTTCTCGCCTGTCTCTCGCACTGTGCCCTCACTATCCTCAAACCCGTCCAGTGACGACATGATGGAGTCAAAAAAAAAAATCCCAAGTCAAGACAAAAGTAACCCAAACTCTCGCGTAGCTTTATTCACAAAAAATATTCGAAGATGTTTTTAAGTGCAATACTAGGTCACCAATAAACTCCAACAAGTTCCATATATCCTCAAATCATTGTCCACTGCCAACACTGCGAGAAATAAATTCAACCCCAAATGGCAATAAGATTTCTCCAAAAAACCTGCAAAATTCAGTTCACTATATCCTGGACTAAGGTCGCCATTTGTTACGACCGGCACAACGAAATAAACAAGGGCACTTAATATTGGACTACAAGATAGGCTAGATCTGCAACAACGGTACGCTAATTCCAAACCCTCGAACTATTAAGCCGGTGAACAAAACACTTAAACCCTCCAGAGTTAATATACTGGATAACGGGGTATCAATTAACTGGGTTAAGTGTACTTCTACAAAGGGTTTCCGGTGACGGCAAAGCCTACTCACAACAAGAGTAATTACGTTAATAAAAAGCTCTCAAGTAATAACAATGCTTAAATAAACTATGACACGATGTAATAAAAGATTATATGCTTACGTTATCTTTAGTGTGAGTCTGAACTCAACACTAACACTCTTCAATGCTCTATGAAAACACTTGAAGTCTAGTCCTACAGCAAACAGATATGGAATCTTCAGAAAACGTCTGATGCTCTAAGATGCTCGTCGAATATAGAACAGGAGTAATGCAGGGGGGCAGGACACCAAAGCGTGTATCTTAAATACACCAACAAGTAGGATACATACAGTATATATGGAAACAAGAGAGTGCAACAACTCTGTGACAGCACTAACAACAGCAACTCAAAAACAGTACTTCCTTAGCCAAAGTAACAGCCATACTGGGTTGTGCACTATGCATCAACCTAGGCTAAAACAATACATGAATAATTGCTAAAACATACGCGGTTAAAGTTAATAAACAAAGAGCCTGTCTTTATTACTAATAAAGTCTAGCAGCAGCATAAAGGTACAGGGAGCCTAGGCAGAGCTCAAGCATGCTCGAAGCCTACTGTCTCCCCTGAACAGATTTCCCCTATCTTACGTTAAGTGACTAGGAGGCTCTCTTGGTAAGTCCAGATCTCAAGTATCTGGTCTTACCCTGGCTCTCCTCAAAGGTCAACAAAATGAGTTAGCAAGTATACAAGCAAGAGTAGGCAAAAGCCCTTCGCTTGTATACTGCTAAGCTCGCAAAGGAAAATATGCACAAGGGTGTACTACAGGCTACCTAGCTCCGTCGAAGTCGTACAAGCTCTGACTTGCCATATACATAACACAGACAACGACCAAAGGTACCCTCCACTGTCTAGCATTAAATAGTAATAAAGAACAACCAAATAATTAGAAGCACCCAACAATATGAATCCATGTGACTATGATTCTAATAACCTCTAAAGCTAGTGCAAAACATATATGTGAGAACAGGCGCTGGTAATATGACTGGCCGACTATGGAAGTCGTATGCGAGAACCAGAAGGGATGGGTAATTGAATAAAGATAAGAAGTATTGGAAAGAAGGAGTTCAGAGAGAGACAAAGCAGTAAAGGGGGTTAGATATGAGACAGAATGCGAGGGACATGTAGGACCGAGCACGCGATACCATGTTCTGAGGAGAGAGGAAGGTAGGAGCCCCACGTCTGGGCAAAGGAGGGCGGCGACCAACCACAGGCCACTACGTCACAGGAAAAGCAGACGTCATAGACCACGCTAGGCACGCCGACCAATAGTGAGCGGGTGGGCCCACCGAGCGAGGAATGCACACGTACATACGCACACACACTGCCTCCTCGCTCTCAAACAGTCTCTCTCACGCGCTGCATGTTATAATCACTACTATGGATATAAAATACTTCTAAGTGTCACAGACAAGAATAAAGGCAAACACTGATCTGTCTGTGACAACACGAATACTAAGAAAGAAAGAATATCGTTCTATGATTATTATAGCCCATTTCACTGCAGTGGCGAGTGCTAGCGAGTCACGAGTACATTCTGGCAAGCTGGCCAGCATAACACCCCGCCCAAGATGTGGGGCGTTTTAACCTCAGGTAAACGCCACATCTGACCAGACAGAATGCCCACAAACCCCGCATCACCCAGCTACTCCCCAAGTTGTGAAAAACAAGGCACAATCACAAACGTAAAAACACTTCATTATATACAAAAAATCAACACAACACTTCCCCAAAATAATAGTATCACTTAACAATATTACGCTCAACGAGCAAGCTTCACCAAGCCTAGCCTACTAAGAACAAAAATCAGAATGTCTTAGATTCTTGCTGTAACATACTGCACTTATATACTATCAAAAGAAAGAGTTTTTATGTGAGGTTTTTGTATTATTTTAATAGTATTTTTGGCAGCTTTGCACTACAGGGGCAAGCCTAATTTTTCTCCAAACTCAAACCAACACTGACTGAACAGCGAGGGTTCTCCTTAAAACATACCCTCCCATGACAAACAATCAGCCAGAACATTATCAGTGCCCTTAACATGCCACACATCCAACTTGTGTTCCGGCAGCAAAACAACACCTGACACTGATAAACTGCCCAGTCCATCACAAGACTGGCACTTCTCTTCGCTCTCGCCGGCAACAGGACCTGCCAATCACCTTTCACTATTTCCACCATGGTGATAAACGAGGCAGCCCCGATGCGGCCTATCGTCGTCAACTCTGGGTAATGTACTGTATCGGCGTCTGTCAGGGATGATGCACCAACACTCTTGCAATCAACACAAACACGGATCTTGCCACTCAACTCAGGTTGCAAAGTCACTGGCAACGACCACTCACGATATCCCTTATCCCTCAGACCCTTTTTCAACATGTAGTCCAGCTCTGCTTTCACGACAGGCTGTCGAGCAGGATTTATACGGTAGGGAGCCAATTTGAGCTTTGCACTGTCTCCAGCCTCTATGTTGGGTGCCCCCCCGGACATCAGGCCTGGAGAATCAACAACCATGCGAACGAACTGCCACAGCCTAGTAAACAACTTCTCTTGGCGCTTAGGAACAAGAGGTTGCAACTTATCTCGAAGAACAACATGCTCATTGCACTCCCACAACCCAGCCGGGACCGGAGTTTCTAAACTATAGTCTCCCTCCTTCTCCACCTCTGTCCCTAAAACAACCAGGTCATGAGAAGGACAATCTGTACCACCTGTGCAGTCACTCCCATAGTTCATAAGTGCTAAGGCTTCCCCGCCGATACCGTACATGCGCACCCCCGCATTCCTTGCGACTACACCTGCCTGCGCAGCATCACCGTCTTCAGCGCCACGGCTAGATACAGTCGGTCTATGGTAGGGCTGTTGCATTTTACTAGGGCGGCACACCACAAGCACAAACAGCACACCACAAGCATTAAAAAGAAACTGACGCCCAGACTTAACGCCCTCAGGTCACTTGCTCACACAAAATTTGGACACAACAAAGAAACTACCACCACAGTATATAAACAATACATAAGATCAGTAATGGAATACGCAAGCCCAGCCTGGGCTTCTAACCTAGCTGAAACACATCATAAGACCTTACAGACTATTCAAAACAAAGCCCTGAAGATCATTACAGGCTGCACAGCTACTACACCCACAGATCATCTACATCAAGAAACAAAAATCCTCAAAGTCAAAGACCATCTGGACATGAGAGGCACTCAATTCCTGGCAGCAGCCTCCACGAACCAAGACCACCCACTAAACTACATGGCAACACATCCACAGACACCAAGAAATATCAAAACAACACCCAGCACACGGTATCACACACAATTATTGTCCTCTCTCCCTCCCTGCCCACCCCGAACCAACTTCCAGAAGCACATCCATACTCATATCTCTCGCCAATCCATCCACTCACTCACAGACAACACGCAGCTGCATGCACGACCTCCCGAAATCCATCCTTCCGAATCCTCCCTCCCTCGCGAGGACAGAGTCCACCTGGCCAGGCTGAGATGCGGACACCATCCAGCTCTCCTGAGCTATCAGAAGAGACTGGATGACTCCGTTGTCGACGCCTGCCCGGGATGTAACACAGCACCCCATACCATTAAACACATCATAGAAGACTGCATTTCACACAACCACTTACGCCAACAACACAACCTACACTCAATGAGAGCTCTGTGGGAAAGCCCGATCGTGGCCATGGCCTTCCTCAGGGACTCGGGGCTGTTCGGCCAGGCAGCTTAGGGAACAACAACAACAACAACAACTAGGGCGGCATTGGGAGGCTATGCGACGGTCAGGCGTATCTATTCCATAGTTACCCTCACCAATCTGCTTAATGTCCTGAAACTGACCACCACCCTTAAAAGCCATGGGTCTACCCTGAACTGACAACCATGCCAAAGCCTTGTCGCCCACCTGAACAACCTAGACAACGAGGTTAACGTTTTACTCACACCCAGGTGACCTGCCAGCGGAACAACGTGCACCGCATGAGTTGTGAGGCGTGGTGCTCGGCAAAAAACAGTGGGGTATAAACCGGACAGGTGCTGGATCGCTGCACGCTGTTGCTCAGGCAGGTGCTCAGCGCTTCCACAGCCACCTGACTCGTGTTCCCCGCCCACTGATCCGCCGAGACATGACAATCCCAACTTTCCTCCACCAGTGCCTCACTGCCCCCCTCTCCTTCTCCACCTTGGCCGTTGCAGACCAACACAGGGACAGTAGGCTGTTCAGGTGGGCGCCTCACAAACTCCTTCAACAGGTTCACATGACATGCTTCCCCGTCCTCATCTAGTTTAATAGCCCCGTTCCCACAACTCTCAAGACTAGGATCTTCTAGTTGCATCCGTCGTATATCAGAGGGTGCCAACCTGTCCAAGGCTCCTGGAGCAACTTGTGGCCACCCCCGATATTGGGTTGCTCAAGCCTAGTCTGTTTCACCTGGGAACATTTCTGTCGCAGAGTGCTATCACACCCTACCATGATACTAGGGGGACAGGTTCTGGGGCCACTCCGGACCTCAAAAGTGGTGCAAATACCGAGTCACCAAGGAGTGTCGCTGGGTCCAAACTCTTAACCCGACCACCAGCCTCGACTTTCTCCTTCCGACCCTTCATCCGCTGGTCTGAAACCTGGGTACTAGGCTGTGACACCTGAGCGGACTGAGATCTGGTGACAGTACACGCCATCTGCTGCATCTGGCACCTCTCGAGCCACTCTTGCCCCTCCCTACTCGTGCCGGCCACCCTCTCGGCAACGACTAAGGGTGGAACCTCGGAAGTAGGCACCACAAAGTCGTTACCGAGAAGGAAGTCGACCCCCTCAACTGGCAATTTCTCTACAATCCCCAAATCCAACTCCCGTGTCACACCATCCACCACAAGCTCCACTCTCACCAGCAGGTAAGACCGCACAGCATTGATGCCTTGAACCACTACAACCCGAACTGTGTTAATAGGCTTACCAGTGAAGTTCTTAACCTAAGAAGTGCGCATGGGAGGTATGAGACCCCACACTCCTGTGCTGACGTATTTGAGCTGTTGCCATCACTAACATCGTTATTTTATCATAAATAGCATTAATACTTATCCATATGCGCCTATTATAGGTTTGATTATAAAGGTATTAACCTGTTACAACAATAAAACAAGTGGAAACAGTGTTTGGATGGTCAAAATCGTCGATACAGGCCGGGAGTTACATAATGTATGGCTGAGGCAACCTCCCTGCCCTCCTCCCTTCCCCTTGTCTGGAGAGACACTGTTACGCAATAGTCTCTCTCTCGCTCTTTCCCACGCTTGGTAACAGTGATGACAACGCCCTGCTACCAACTCGCTAATGTTAGCACGAAAATAGACCACAGAATAAGGGAATAACATGGAAAATAGGTGATAACTGAAGGAGGGGAGAAAAGTGGGGAAGGAGGGGAGGTGGAGGAGTGATATTTGGCATGGCCCAGGGGCAAAACAAAAATAAAAAAATAAAAAAATAAAAACAAAACAAAAATTTTTTTTTGGGTGTTTTAAATGGATTTTTTTTTCCCTTACTCTTAAGAGTCTTCCCGCAGTCCGCCGGGGAACTCTTAAGAGTCTCCCAGCAGTTCCCGGGTTAAGTAACGTCTGGGAGGCACCCGTATCACGCAACAACTCAAGCCTATGTTCCACACCAGCCCACCTCACAGTGCCATGTCCCCTATGACCACAAAAAGCATCTCGGATGGGTATCGAGCCCTCCTCATGCTTCTTCACCGACTGTGACTTCGCAACCGACGATTTACCCCAGGCAAACCCGGAAGACCTCAAAGACACCCCGATGTTGCTCACTAGTGACACCACTGCTGTAGACTGTGTGCTCGGACAAGAGCGCGCAATATGCCCCTTATTATGGCACTTAAAACACTCCACCTCACTCATTGACTTCCCCTGGGGTGGGGAAGGGCCCTGGCCTTTCTTTAACGAGAAGGATTTCGACTTGGGTTCAAAATTGGCAACAGTGCTCTTAGTAGGATAATTTGTTGTATCATTAGTTCGGGGGGGTGGGGTGGTACGCCTCTCTCGTTACCTGCCTCAGCTCTCTGGGCAGACCCGCACCCACGAATTAACGACAACCAGAGGTCAGCCAACTCAGCCGCCTCCTGCAGAGTTTTAGGTTGCTTTTCTTTCAGGTTAAGAGTCAAGTCCCCACCAGTGCATTTAAAGAATTGTTCTAACAACACTAATTGCTTCACCGCCTCAAAAGTAGTTGCTTTCTCCGACCTCAACCAATTCTCAAACGCATCTGATAGTTCTCTAGCGTGTTCCTGGAAAGTACTCTCCTTTCTCTTAGGAACAGCCCTAAACTTCAGCCTATAGGTCTCTGGCTGCAACTCATACGCCCTCAGGATAGCCTCTTTCAACGCCTCATAATTCACACAGGAATCGAGGGGCAAAGCATCGTACGCCTTGAGTGCTTTCCCCGTCAATTGTGAAGAAACAAGGGCTGCCCACTTCTCCTCGGGCCAATGGTGCTCCCGGCACTTTTTCTCAAAACGGAGAAAGAATTCTGTACCTCCTGACTCATCAAACACTGGAACCAACTTTAGTAGATGCGACAGGGACTGGGGAATTCCCTCGCTGAAAAGGGAGGGAATTGAGTGGAAGCTACCTATACTGCTGTTTGCGGATGATACAGTTCTGATGAGTGATAATGAATGGGAGTTGCAGGGTCTGGTAAATGAGTTTGGAACAGTGTGCGAAAAACGGAATTTGAAGGTAAATACGGGGAAGAGCAAGGTTATGGTCTTCGAAAGGGGTGAAGTCACAGAGTGTGAGGTGAAGCTGAACGGTCAGGCTATGGAGATCGTCAACTCTTTTAAGTATCTGGGCAGTGTGTTGAGTAAAGATGGGACTATGGATGAAGAGGTGCGGGAGAGGGTACAACAGGGAAGAGGTTGTAGGAACGCTAAAAGCAGTAACAAGAAATAGGGTGGTCAGTATGGAAGTGAAGAAGTCCTTGCATGACAGTGTGGTAATCCCGACACTGACTTACGGAAGCGAAGCATGGACGTTGGTTGAGAGACTCAGACCAAGAGTGAGAGCAGTGGAAATGAATTACTTAAGGAGTGCGTGCGGAATTACATGGAGGGATAGACAGACTAATGAGGAAGTAAGAAGGAGGTGTGGTGTGGAGGTAGATGTGCTGGAAAGTGTGAAAAGGAACAACTTGAGATGGTTCGGCCATATGGAACGTATGGAAAGCGAGAGAATGACTAAGAGGGTGTACGAGAGCGAGGTGGAGGGACAGAGGGGGAGAGGTAGACCGAATATGAGGTGGAAGGATGGAGTGAGGAACTACATGAATGAAGGCGGTGCTGGTTGGGGGGAGGGGCGTCGACTGACTGGGGACAGAGGTGCATGGGGGCGGTTCGTTCGTGGCCACCCCTTCGGGGATCACGGCGTCAGGCAATAGACAGGGACTGGTCATGGGGTCGACCCCCCTGGACGAAACGGTTCCCCGTCACCTCTATACGTGTTTTCTCTAGGTCAACATCGGCACAATACTTTGCAGCCTCATACTTATACTTGAGCTCAGCCTCATGCTTTCGCTACTCGAGCTCGGCCTGTCGCTCCTGCTGCTTAAGTTTGGCGAGCTCGAGCTGAAACAACATCTCGGAAGACAAAGCCTGAGGAGCGGGTGCTACTACCGGGGACCCACCCAGTGAGTCACCTAGAAGCTTACCCAACCGCCAGCGGACATCGGCCTGCGGGAACGTACTCGGCTCCGGAACCCGAGGGGGCGCCATGATAGGAGTTGAGTGGAATGGGGGCTTGGACGAAGGTGCCCCAGCTCCCGCTCCACCCGAAGCCTCACGCACCCCACCCAGCACACAGGTAACCAGCTCACTTCTTGACAAACCGCTAGTGCCAGAAAACCCTAAGACCGTGGCTATACACTGCAGTCCGTACCGGTCCAGCCCCGACACCCGGTCCGCCGACACAGGCTCCTCCAAAAACCTCCGAGCATCCTCCTCACCGTTCACCACCCAAACGCCGTCAGACAATTCCACCTTCTCCACCTTCTCGCCTGTCTCTCGCACTGTGCCCTCACTATCCTCAAACCCGTCCAGTGACGACATGATGGAGTCAAAAAAAAAAAATCCCAAGTCAAGACAAAAGTAACCAAACTCTCGCGTAGCTTTATTCACAAAAAATATTCGAAGATGTTTTTAAGTGCAATACTAGGTCACCAATAAACTCCAACAAGTTCCATATATCCTCAAATCATTGTCCACTGCCAACACTGCGAGAAATAAATTCAACCCCAAATGGCAATAAGATTTCTCCAAAAAACCTGCAAAATTCAGTTCACTATATCCTGGACTAAGGTCGCCATTTGTTACGACCGGCACAACGAAATAAACAAGGGCACTTAATATTGGACTACAAGATAGGCTAGATCTGCAACAACGGTACGCTAATTCCAAACCCTCGAACTATTAAGCCGGTGAACAAAACACTTAAACCCTCCAGAGTTAATCTACTGGATAACGGGGTATCAATTAACTGGGTTAAGTGTACTTCTACAAAGGGTTTCCGGTGACGGCAAAGCCTACTCACAACAAGAGTAATTACGTTAATAAAAAGCTCTCAAGTAATAACAATGCTTAAATAAACTATGACACGATGTAATAAAAGATTATATGCTTACGTTATCTTTAGTGTGAGTCTGAACTCAACACTAACACTCTTCAATGCTCTATGAAAACACTTGAAGTCTAGTCCTACAGCAAACAGATATGGAATCTTCAGAAAACGTCTGATGCTCTAAGATGCTCGTCGAATATAGAACAGGAGTAATGCAGGGGGGCAGGACACCAAAGCGTGTATCTTAAATACACCAACAAGTAGGATACATACAGTATATATGGAAACAAGAGAGTGCAACAACTCTGTGACAGCACTAACAACAGCAACTCAAAAACAGTACTTCCTTAGCCAAAGTAACAGCCATACTGGGTTGTGCACTATGCATCAACCTAGGCTAAAACAATACATGAATAATTGCTAAAACATACGCGGTTAAAGTTAATAAACAAAGAGCCTGTCTTTATTACTAATAAAGTCTAGCAGCAGCATAAAGGTACAGAGAGCCTAGGCAGAGCTCAAGCATGCTCGAAGCCTACTGTCTCCCCTGAACAGATTTCCCCTATCTTACGTTAAGTGACTAGGAGGCTCTCTTGGTAAGTCCAGATCTCAAGTATCTGGTCTTACCCTGGCTCTCCTCAAAGGTCAACAAAATGAGTTAGCAAGTATACAAGCAAGAGTAGGCAAAAGCCCTTCGCTTGTATACTGCTAAGCTCGCAAAGGAAAATATGCACAAGGGTGTACTACAGGCTACCTAGCTCCGTCGAAGTCGTACAAGCTCTGACTTGCCATATACATAACACAGACAACGACCAAAGGTACCCTCCACTGTCTAGCATTAAATAGTAACAAAGAACAACCAAATAATTAGAAGCACCCAACAATATGAATCCATGTGACTATGATTCTAATAACCTCTAAAGCTAGTGCAAAACATATATGTGAGAACAGGCGCTGGTAATATGACTGGCCGACTATGGAAGTCGTATGCGAGAACCAGAAGGGATGGGTAATTGAATAAAGATAAGAAGTATTGGAAAGAAGGAGTTCAGAGAGAGACAAAGCAGTAAAGGGGGTTAGATATGAGACAGAATGCGAGGGACATGTAGGACCGAGCACGCGATACCATGTTCTGAGGAGAGAGGAAGGTAGGAGCCCCACCTCTGGGCAAAGGAGGGCGGCGACCAACCACAGGCCACTACGTCACAGGAAAAGCAGACGTCATAGACCACGCTATGCACGCCGACCAATAGTGAGCGGGTGGGCCCACCGAGCGAGGAATGCACACGTACATACGCACACACACTGCCTCCTCGCTCTCAAACAGTCTCTCTCACGCGCTGCATGTTATAATCACTACTATGGATATAAAATACTTCTAAGTGTCACAGACAAGAATAAAGGCAAACACTGATCTGTCTGTGACAACACGAATACTAAGAAAGAAAGAATATCGTTCTATGATTATTATAGCCCATTTCACTGCAGTGGCGAGTGCTAGCGAGTCACGAGTACATTCTGGCAAGCTGGCCAGCGTAACACCCCGCCCAAGATGTGGGGCGTTTTAACCTCAGGTAAACGCCACATCTGACCAGACAGAATGCCCACAAACCCCGCATCACCCAGCTACTCCCCAAGTTGTGAAAAACAAGGCACAATCACAAACGTAAAAACACTTCATTATATACAAAAAATCAACACAACACTTCCCCAAAATAATAGTATCACTTAACAATATTACGCTCAACGAGCAAGCTTCACCAAGCCTAGCCTACTAAGAACAAAAAATCAGAATGTCTTAGATTCTTGCTGTAACATACTGCACTTATATACTATCAAAAGAAAGAGTTTTTATGTGAGGTTTTTGTATTATTTTAATAGTATTTTTGGCAGCTTTGCACTACAGGGGCAAGCCTAATTTTTCTCCAAACTCAAACCAACACTGACTGAACAGCGAGGGTTCTCCTTAAAACATACCCTCCCGTGACAAACAATCAGCCAGAACATTATCAGTGCCCTTAACATGCCACACATCCAACTTGTGTTCCGGCAGCAAAACAACACCTGACACTGATAAACTGCCCAGTCCATCACAAGACTGGCACTTCTCTTCGCTCTCGCCGGCAACAGGACCTGCCAATCACCTTTCACTATTTCCACCTTAGTGATAAACGAGGCAGCCCCGATGCGGCCTATCGTCGTCAACTCTGGGTAATGTAATGTATCGGCGTCTGTCAGGAATGATGCACCAACACTCTTGCAATCAACACAAACACGGATCTTACCACTCAACTCAGGTTGCAAAGTCACTGGCAACGACCACTCACGATATCCCTTATCCCTCAGACCCTTTTTCAACATGTAGTCCAGCTCTGCTTTCACGACAGGCTGTCGAGCAGGATTTATACGGTAGGGAGCCAATTTGAGCTTTGCACTGTCTCCAGCCTCTATGTTGGGTGCCCCCCCGGACATCAGGCCTGGAGAATCAACAACCATGCGAACGAACTGCCACAGCCTAGTAAACAACTTCTCTTGGCGCTTAGGAACAAGAGGTTGCAACTTATCTCGAAGAACAACATGCTCATTGCACTCCCACAACCCAGCCGGGACCGGAGTTTCTAAACTATAGTCTCCCTCCTTCTCCACCTCTGTCCCTAAAACAACCAGGTCATGAGAAGGACAATCTGTACCACCTGTGCAGTCACTCCCATAGTTCATAAGTGCTAAGGCTTCCCCGCCGATACCGTACATGCGCACCCCCGCATTCCTTGCGACTACACCTGCCTGCGCAGCATCACCGTCTTCAGCGCCACGGCTAGATACAGTCGGTCTATGGTAGGGCTGTTGCATTTTACTAGGGCGGCATTGGGAGGCTATGCGACGGTCAGGCGTATCTATTCCATAGTTACCCTCACCAATCTGCTTAATGTCCTGAAACTGACCACCACCCTTAAAAGCCATGGGTCTACCCTGAACTGACAACCATGCCAAAGCCTTGTCGCCCACCTTGAACAACCTAGACAACGAGGTTAACGTTTTACTCACACCCATGTGACCTGCCAGCGGAACATCGTGCACCGCATGAGTTGAGAGGCCTGGGTGCTCGGCAAAAAACAGTGGGGTATAAACCGGACAGGTGCTGGATCGCTGCACGCTGTTGCTCAGGCAGGTGCTCAAGCGCTTCCACAGCCACCTGACTCGTGTTCCCCGCCCACTGATCCGCCGAGACATGACAATCCCAACTTTCCTCCACCAGTGCCTCACTGCCCCCCTCTCTTTCTCCACCTAGGCCGTTGCAGACCAACACAGGGACAGTAGGCTGTTCAGGTGGGCGCCTCACAAACTCCTTCAACAGGTTCACATGACATGCTTCCCCGTCCTCATCTAGTTTAATAGCCCCGTTCCCACAACTCTCAAGACTAGGATCTTCTAGTTGCATCCGTCGTATATCAGAGGGTGCCAACCTGTCCAAGGGCTCCTGGAGCAACTTGTGGCCACCCCCGGTATTGGGTTGCTCAAGCCTAGTCTGTTTCACCTGGGAACATTTCTGTCGCAGAGTGCTATCACACCCTACCATGATACTAGGGGGGACAGGTTCTGGGGCCACTCCGGACCTCAAAAGTGGTGCAAATACCGAGTCACCAAGGAGTGTCGCTGGGTCCAAACTCTTAACCCGACCACCAGCCTCGACTTTCTCCTTCCGACCCTTCATCCGCTAGTCTGAAACCTGGGTACTAGGCTGTGACACCTGAGCGGACTGAGATCTGGTGACAGTACACGCCATCTGCTGCATCTGGCACCTCTCGAGCCACTCTTGCCCTCCCTACTCGTGTCGGCCACCCTCTCGGCAACGACTAAGGGTGGAACCTCGGAAGTAGGCACCACAAAGTCGTTACCGAGAAGGAAGTCGACCCCCTCAACTGGCAATTTCTCTACAATCCCCACATCCAACTCCCGTGTCACACCATCCACCACAAGCTCCACTCTCACCAGCGGGTAAGACCGCACAGCATTGATGCCTTGAACCACTACAACCCGAACTGTGTTAATAGGCTTACCAGTGAAGTTCTTAACCTAAGAAGTGCGCATGGGGGGTATGAGACCCCACACTCCTGTGCTGACGTATTTGAGCTGTTGCCATCACTAACATCGTTATTTTATCATAAATAGCATTAATACTTATCCATATGCGCCTATTATAGGTTTGATTATAAAGGTATTAACCTGTTACAACAATAAAACAAGTGGAAACAGTGTTTGGATGGTCAAAATCGTCGATACAGGCCGGGAGTTACATAATGTATGGCTGAGGCAACCTCCCTGCCCTCCTCCGTTCCCCTTGTCTGGAGAGACACTGTTACGCAATAGTCTCTCTCTCGCTCTTTCCCACGCTTGGTAACAGTGATGACAACGCCCTGCTACCAACTCGCTAATGTTAGCACGAAAATAGACCACAGAATAAGGGAATAACATGGAAAATAGGTGATAACTGAAGGAGGGGAGAAAAGTGGGAAGGAGGGGAGGTGGAGGAGTGATATTTGGCAT
The DNA here is from genome assembly GCA_037953745.1 of Lithodes maja. Lineage (NCBI taxonomy): Eukaryota > Metazoa > Arthropoda > Malacostraca > Decapoda > Lithodidae > Lithodes > Lithodes maja. Next base: position 45,271 of record JBAKBP010012309.1, on the reverse strand, counting down.
GGCCCAGGGGCAAAAAAAAATCAAAAAATAAAAAAATAAAATTTTTTTTTTTTTTTTTTTTTGGGTGTTTTAAATGGATTTTTTGTTTCCCCTTACTCTTAAGAGTCTTCCCGCAGTCCGCCGGGGAACTCTTAAGAGTCTCCCAGCAGTTCCCGGGTTAAGTAACGTCTGGGAGGCACCCGTATCACGCAACAACTCAAGCCTATGTTCCACACCAGCCCACCTCACAGTGCCATGTCCCCTATGACCACAAAAAGCATCTCGGATGGGTATCGAGCCCTCCTCATGCTTCTTCACCGACTGTGACTTCGCAACCGACGATTTACCCCAGGTAAACGCGGAAGACCTAAAAGACACCCCGATGTTGCTCACTAGTGACACCACTGCTGTAGACTGTGTGCTCGGACAAGAGCGCACAATATGCCCTTATTATGGCACTTAAAACACTCCACCTCACTCATTGACTTCCCCTGGGGTGGGGAAGGGCCCTGGCCTTTCTTTAACGAGAAGGATTTCGACTTGGGTTCAAAATTGGCAACAGTGCTCTTAGTAGGATAATTTGTTGTATCATTAGTTCGGGGGGGTGGGGTGGTACGCCTCTCGTTACCTGCCTCAGCTCTCTGGGCAGACCCGCACCCACGAATTAACGACAACCAGAGGTCAGCCAACTCAGCCGCCTCCTGCAGAGTTTTAGGTTGCTTTTCTTTCAGGTTAAGAGTCAAGTCCCCACCAGTGCATTTAAAGAATTGTTCTAACAACACTAATTGCTTCACTGCCTCAAAAGTAGTTGCTTTCTCCGACCTCAACCAATTCTCAAACGCATCTGATAGTTCTCTAGCGTGTTCCTGGAAAGTACTCTCCTTTCTCTTAGGAACAGCCCTAAACTTCAGCCTATAGGTCTCTGGCTGCAACTCATACGCCCTCAGGATAGCCTCTTTCAACGCCTCATAATTCACACAGGAATCTAGGGGCAAAGCATCGTACGCCTTGAGTGCTTTCCCCGTCAATTGTGAAGAAACAAGGGCTGCCCACTTCTCCTCGGGCCATTGGTGCTCCCGGCACTTTTTCTCAAAACGGAGAAAGAATTCTGTAACTCCTGACTCATCAAACACTGGAACCAACTTTAGTAGATGCGACAGGGACTGGTCATGGGGTCGACCCCCCTGGACGAAACGGTTCCCCGTCACCTCTATACGTGTTTTCTCTATGTCAACATCGGCACAATACTTTGCAGCCTCATACTTATACTTGAGCTCAGCCTCATGCTTTCGCTACTCGAGCTCGGCCTGTCGCTCCTGCTGCTTAAGTTTGGCGAGCTCGAGCTGAAACAACATCTCGGAAGACAAAGCCTGAGGAGCGGGTGCTACTACCGGGGACCCACCCAGTGAGTCACCTAGAAGCTTACCCAACCGCCAGCGGACATCGGCCTGCGGGAACGTACTCGGCTCCGGAACCCGAGGGGGCGCCATGATAGGAGTTGAGTGGAATGGGGGCTTGGACGAAGGTGCCCCAGCTCCCGCTCCACCCGAAGCCTCACGCACCCCACCCAGCACACAGGTAACCAGCTCACTTCTTGACAAACCGCTAGTGCCAGAAAACCCTAAGACCGTGGCTATACACTGCAGTCCGTACCGGTCCAGCCCCGACACCCGGTCCGCCGACACAGGCTCCTCCAAAAACCTCCGAGCATCCTCCTCACCGTTCACCACCCAAACGCCGTCAGACAATTCCACCTTCTCCACCTTCTCGCCTGTCTCTCGCACTGTGCCCTCACTATCCTCAAACCCGTCCAGTGACGACATGATGGAGTCAAAAAAAAAAAATCCCAAGTCAAGACAAAAGTAACCAAACTCTCGCGTAGCTTTATTCACAAAAAATATTCGAAGATGTTTTTAAGTGCAATACTAGGTCACCAATAAACTCCAACAAGTTCCATATATCCTCAAATCATTGTCCACTGCCAACACTGCGAGAAATAAATTCAACCCCAAATGGCAATAAGATTTCTCCAAAAAACCTGCAAAATTCAGTTCACTATATCCTGGACTAAGGTCGCCATTTGTTACGACCGGCACAACGAAATAAACAAGGGCACTTAATATTGGACTACAAGATAGGCTAGATCTGCAACAACGGTACGCTAATTCCAAACCCTCGAACTATTAAGCCAGTGAACAAAACACTGAAACCCTCCAGAGTTAATCTACTGGATAACGGGGTATCAATTACCTGGGTTAAGTGTACTTCTACAAAGGCTTTCCGATGACGGAAAAGCCTACTCACAACAAGAGTAATTTCGCTAATAAAAAGCTCTCAAGTAATAACAATGCTTAACCTCTGAAGTGCGCACGGGGGTAAATGAAAACCTCCCCCTGTGCTGACGTATTTGAGGTTTTTCGTCACTAAAATATTCATTGTACCATTAATAGCATTAATAATTATCCATATGCGCCTATTATGGGTTGATTATAAAGGTATTAACCTGAAACAACAATAAAACGAGTGAAAACAGCGTTTGGATGGTCAAAATCGGAGATATAGCCCGCGAGTTGTATAATGTATGGGTGAGGCAAGCTACTTTTCCCGCCCGATTTTCCCCAAGGCCACTGCGACACAGTCGATCGATACTCTCTCTCTCTCTCTTGCACTCGATGGCCATCAGTGATGACAACACCCTGCTTGCAACTCGCTAATGTTAGCACGAAAATATACCTCAGAATAAGGGAATAATAGGGGAAAATAGGTGATAACTGAGGAATAGGAGGAAATTGGGGAAGGAGGGGAGGTAGAGGACTGAGATTTTGCATGGCCCAGGGGCCAAACAAAAATAAAAAAATAAAAAATAAAAATAAAAAAAATATTTTTTTTTCGATGTAAAAAGTTGATTTTTAGTTTTTACTTACTCCAGAGAGTCTTCCCGCAGTCCGCCGGGGGAACTCTTAAGAGTCTTCCCGCAGCTCCCGGGTTAAATAAACTATGACAAGATTTAATAAAAGGTTATATGCTTACGTTATCTTTAGTGTGAGTCTGGACTCAACACTAAACTCTTCAATGCTCTATGAAAACACTAACTTGAAGTCTAGTCCTACAGCAAACAGATATGGAATCTTCTGAAAAACATCTGATGGTCTAAGATGCTCGTCGAATATAGAACAGAAGTAATGCAGGGCAGGACACCAAAGCGTGTATCTTAAATACACCTAAAAGTAGATACATATATATGGAAACAAGGGAATGCAACAACTCTGTGACAGCACTAACAACAGCAACTCAAAACAGTACTTCCTTAGCCAAAGTAACAGCCATACTGGGTTGTGCACTATGCATCAACCTAGGCTAAAACAATACATGAATAATTGCTAAAACATACGCGGTTAAAGTTAATAAACAAAAAGCTGTCTTTATTACTAATAAAGTCTAGCAGCAGCATAAAGGTACAGGGAGCCTAGGCAGAGCTCAAGCATGCTCGAAGCCTACTGTCTCCCCTGAACAGATTTCCCCTATCTTACGTTAAGTGACTAGGAGGCTCTCTTGGTAAGTCCAGATCTCAAGTATCTGGTCTTACCCTGGCTCTCCTCAAAGGTCAACAAAATGAGTTAGCAAGTATACAAGCAAGAGTAGGCAAAAGCCCTTCGCTTGTATACTGCTAAGCTCGCAAAGGAAAATATGCACAAGTACTACAGGCTACCTGCTCCGTCGAAGTTGTACAGGCTCTGACTTGCCATATACATAACACAGACAACGACCAAAGGTACCCTCCACTGTCTAGCATTAAATAGTAATAAAGAACAACCAAATAATTAGAAGCACCCAACAATATGAATCCATGTGACTATGATTCTAATAACCTCTAAAGCTAGTGCAAAACATATATGTGAGAACAGGCGCTGGTAATACGACTGGCCGACTATGGAAGTCGTATGCGAGAACCAGAAGGGTTGGGTAATTGAATACAGATAAGAAGTATTGGAAAGAAGGAGTTCAGAGAGAGACAAAGCAGTAAAGGGGGTTAGATATGAAACAGAATGCGAGGGACATGTAGGACCGAGCACGCGATACCATGTTCTGAGGAGAGAGGAAGGTAGGAGCCCCACCACTGGGCAAAGGAGGGCGGCGACCAACCACAGGCCACTACGTCACAGGAAAAGCAGATGTCATAGACCACGCTAGGCACGCCGACCAATAGCGAGCGGGTGGATCCCACCGAGCGAGGAATGCACACGTACATACGCACACACACTGCCTCCTCGCTCTCAAACTCTCTCTCTCACGCGATGCATGTTATAATCACTACTGTGGATATAAAATACTTCTAAGTGTCACAGACAAGAATAAAGGCAAACACTGATCTGTCTGTGACAACATGAATACTAATAAAGAAAGAATATCGTTGTACGATTATTATAGCCCATTTCACTGCCGTGGCGAGTGCTAGCGAGTCACGAGTACATTCTGGCAAGCTGGCCAGCGTAACACTACTATAATAATCAATGTTCCTCAGAGCTTTCCCAGTGTATACCACCTACTCTACGTAGGATACATAGTACCCATCTTGCAACACAATCCCACCCCTACTCTGTGCAACTCTCCAACCCAAGATTGAAACGTTATTCTCAGGCTTTCTTCTATTCAACTGCTGAGCTCTGGAACTCTCTCCCAGAATCAGTCTTTCCCTCTTCCTATGACTGTAATTGCTTCAAACTCTGTGTGTCCAGGCATTTTGGCTCGAACGTCCCTTGATTTTGGCCCTGTCACTCTTTCAACTCTGGGGGAGGCACTCGATACAGGCAGTTCTGCCTTATGTCTCCCTCACTCACATAGAACAAAAAAAGACACAGTTCAGTATATACTGTTGAGCTTGGACGGTCTGCTGCAGGTTTGGGTTATTGGCACACTTTGTAATCGTTAACAAATCTTGTTCTCTGACGTGGTTCTATTATCATATTTCGGCAATAATTACAAAGCTTTGTTTGTTACAAATTCATTCACATATAATTTTAACTTGAATTTACATAATCTGTCAGACCCACAAATATTTCATGACTTTCCTATTTGAATATATAATCAAATGTCATTAAATGAACACATAGTAACATTCATTAAACAACCTTGAAAGCCAATACGAGTTGCATGTATAGCAAAAACAAAAATATATAATAATTATTTTAGATCACAAAAAGCTACAGGAGCTCTTCCAGAGAATTAAAAAGCCAGCCGTCCGGCTGGCTCAGTTGATAGCGTGCCTGATTCCCACCTTGAAGGTCTCGCGTTCAATCCCCGCTCAGATTGAAAAGTTTTTCTGGGATACAGCCGGCGGTTACCATCTCCCCATGAGCAAAGGTAATGGTCTCTGGTAGACTAAAGAAAGCCAAGCGCTTGCGAATCCTCGAAGGAGGAGAGACGGGCGCTATATAAGTAACCAGAAGATTATTATTATTATTATTATTACTTGATCTTATACTTAACAATTATAAACCCGCTATGGTAAGTGTTAATTTCGAGTTGCCTGATTGAATACCTAATATAGACCATTGTTATATTATATACTTATGATTTATATATTCCATACACATCTTGCACATATATAGATCAATTATTATTACCTGGGTTTCTATGAGTTGGAGGTAACATACCATACAGCATTTTGTGTTTAATATAGAACCCTGATTATCAGAAGCCTTTATATTCTTACTACAAAATGTGTCATCAAATTCAATTACATTTAATATAACCATCAAGTTAAAGTTTTAAACAATAGTCCTTGACATCTATACATTTAATAGGTAGACAGGAACATAATAAACAATATATGTTCATCCCAGTGAATTAAAATGGGGGAGGTGGAAAATATATAGTGTAGCTTGGATGTAGGTCACAACAGTACAGGTCAGGCTCACCTTTATATAGTTGTTGTTGTTGTTGTTGTTCCCCAGCCTGTCTGACCGAGCAGCCCCAAGGTCACGAGCTAGGCCAAAGCCATAACCGAGCGCTCCCACAAAACCCTCCCTGCTTACCACTAATAAAGCCCAGGTGAAACTGGTATAAAGTATCGACACATGAACGAGAAACTCTGAAGCAATGGAGGAGGCAAGCAAAATGTTTTTGAGTTATTGAATAAGGAATAACGGAAGGTTGAACGAGAGAGAAAGAGAGAGTTACATAGAGTTACATATATACACAGACTACACAGACCTTGCAGTCCCTACTAGGTAGTCGGACCTAATGCTAAAATAGAATTTGCTACAAGTGGAAGGCAATGATAGGAAAGATGAAGGCTCTCTCCCCACCCACCCTTCCCTCAGACCGTTGGTCTGCATGAAATTAAGTTGGGGAAAGAAGTCCCCCAGCAGAATGAGACAAACTTCTACTGGAAAATTTATAGTAAAGAACGAAGATGTGAAGCATTATATACTACTGATGCTTAACGTATTTTTTTTTTTTTTTTTGTTAACTATAATATTCCAACCTCCTCAAAATGAATGTCTAGACTTCTTTTGAATGTGTCAATTGTCTTACATTGTACCACTTTCTCAGGCAATTTGTTCCACTCGATGACCACACTGTACAAAGGAGTACAAAGGAAATAAGGCAACAACATGTCTAGTGACCCTTCTAGGCTGCTTGTCCTCCAAAACACTGAGGATCAAGTGTCGAAACAGTGGTTTAGAGTGGGTAAGGGAACATTGCAAAGGGAACTACTGCCCTGGAACTAATGTCCGTGGCAGGAAGGCGAAGAAGTGCTTTGTGACATCGAGATTCGCCCTCCTGGTTTTTAATTGCAATCCATTTCCCCGAGTTAATGAACTATTTTCTATTTTGAAAAGTTAATCTACATAAATTTTGTCAAATCCCTTTAGTATCTTGAAACACTCAATTAATTGAGCTTGCAATCTTCTTTTCTTAAGTGAAAATAAATTTATGTTTTGTAATCTTTCATGATAAGATGTATTTCTTAGTGACAGAATCAACTATGTCGCTCTACGCTACACCGACTCGAGTTTCTCAATATCCTTGCTCAGATAAGGAGACCAAAATTGCACGCCATATTCAAGATGGGGCCTCACTATGCTTTTAAATAAAGGTACTATAATGTTCTCATTTTTATAAGTAAGATTTATCTTAATATATCCCACTGCTCGATTGGCCTTATTCGCAGCTGCTGCACATTGATCTGAGGTCTTTATGTGTTCAGGTATAAGAACCCCCAGGTCTATAGGTGTTCAGGTATAAGAACCCCCAGGTCTATAGGTGTTCAGGTATAAGAACCCCCAGGTCTATAGGTGTTCAGGTATAAGAACCCCCAGGTCTATAGGTGTTCAGGTATAAGAACCCCCAGGTCTATAGGTGTTCAGGTATAAGAACCCCCAGGTCTATAGGTGTTCAGGTATAAGAACCCCCAGGTCTATAGGTGTTCAGATATAAGAACCCCCAGGTCTATAGGTGTTCAGATATAAGAACCCCCAGGTCTATAGGTGTTCAGGTATAAGAACCCCCAGGTCTATAGGTGTTCAGGTATAAGAACCCCCAGGTCTATAGGTGTTCAGGTATAAGAACCCCCAGGTCTATAGGTGTTCAGGTATAAGAACCCCCAGGTCTATAGGTGTTCAGGTATAAGAACCCCCAGGTATATAGGTGTTCAGGTATAAGAACCCCCAGGTCTATAGGTGTTCAGGTATAAGAACCCCCAGGTCTATAGGTGTTCAGATATAAGAACCCCCAGGTCTATAGGTGTTCAGATATAAGAACCCCCAGGTCTATAGGTGTTCAGGTATAAGAACCCCCAGGTCTTTATGTGTTCAGGGATAAGAACCCCCAGGTCTATAGGTGTTCAGGTATAAGAACCCCCAGGTCTTTATGTGTTCAGGTATAAGAACCCCCAGGTCTATAGGTGTTCAGGTATAAGAACCCCCAGGTCTATAGGTGTTCAGATATAAGAACCCCCAGGTCTATAGGTGTTCAGATATAAGAACCCCCAGGTCTATAGGTGTTCAGGTATAAGAACCCCCAGGTCTTTATGTGTTCAGATATAAGAACCCCCAGGTCTATAGGTGTTCAGGTATAAGAACCCCCAGGTCTTTATGTGTTCAGATATAAGAACCCCCAGGTCTATAGGTGTTCAGATATAAGAACCCCCAGGTCTATAGGTGTTCAGGTATAAGAACCCCCAGGTCTATAGGTGTTCAGGTATAAGAACCCCCAGGTCTATAGGTGTTCAGGTATAAGAACCCCCAGGTCTTTATGTGTTCAGATATAAGAACCCCCAGGTCTATAGGTGTTCAGGTATAAGAACCCCCAGGTCTATAGGTGTTCAGATATAAGAACCCCCAGGTCTGTAGGTGTTCAGGTATAAGAACCCCCAGGTCTATAGGTTTTCAGGTATAAGAACCCCCAGGTCTATAGGTGTTCATATATAAGAACCCCCAGGTCTATAGGTGTTCAGATATAAGAACCCCCAGGTCTATAGGTGTTCAGGTATAAGAACCCCCAGGTCTATAGGTGTTCAGATATAAGAACCCCCAGGTCTATAGGTGTTCAGATATAAGAACCCCCAGGTCTATAGGTGTTCAGGTATAAGAACCTCCAGGTATATAGTGTGACGCATGTCGAGTATGAGCATGCTGTACAGAACGCCCAGTCAGGCCCCACTCTCGCTAGGATCGTCAGGGCAGGAACTTTGGCTGTAGTCTGTGTAGAGTTTCCTAACTTAGTTTATGTGAGCCGTTGTACTATAAGTATTATAAATATGTATTTTGCTTTCATCTGAGTCAACGAGTTCTATTTTATATCATTAGTTATAAGTATTGTGTGTGGGACTTATATGTAATGATGAGAGGAGAGAGAGAGAGATATTACGTAACGGGGACCAGTGAGTGCGCCACGCGGGCAGATAGGCCTAATTCCCTCCTCCCTCCTCCCTTCCTCCCTTTCAGCGCGTGGGAAGTTCTTTGTCGATCCCAGATTGAGAGAGAATATGACGTCATGATTGCCAGTGGGCGGTCCTTAAGTAGTTTGAGATATGCCGCTAGAGGGCCGAGTATAAAAAGAGAGGTTCTTGCCACCATTTCTTCAGAACTCATCAGGCAAAGCGACTTCTCATATCCCTTGCAACTATCCATATTCTTCCGACTGATGTGAACTTTCTCTACTCTCTGAACAGCCTATCTTCTTCTCTTCTCGTCCCTGTTTAACCTCCATGACCCCTTTGGTGCAGATTTAGTCAGCCAAAGTATTATCGCTTGAGTTCTCACGAGATAAGTGCCTGTTAGATAGCCTATTTTTGGAAGGGTTAACTAGAATAGGATTGATTGATGTTTGTTGCACTCGTATATGCATTTCCCTGTGTGCGATTATTCATGTTCCTGTTTTCTGCTGGTTTAGGCAATGCTAGACTGGGATAGGGTTTCTGAGTTGTGATTTCCTATGAGTACTAGGTTGCGGTTGAACCAGTACAATTGCAACGGAGACGTGGAACGCCTAGGTGGTCTTTCTGACTGTGTACCGTGGGAGTTTAGCACTGTGTTGCGAGTGAGGGCTTTTGCCTGTGCCACCCAACACTGTGCTATCTCATTTGCTTGACTTTGAGAGGATCGCCAGGAGAGAACCAGATACTAGTGATCTGGATCTCTCAAGAGAGCATCCCGTCAATTACCGTAATTTGGCCGCACAGTCTTAAGGACCTCGCTAGGCTACGAGCCGCTTGCTCAGCCATTGTCTCTTAACCTTAGATATCCCAGCTAGACTTTGCTCGACCAGCAGATACAGCATAGTATTGAAGCTTCTCCTTATGTATATTATTGTTTAAGCACTATTGATTTCATGTGTGGCACGCTTAGCTACTTCAGAGATTAGTGGCCCATGAGCACAATCTTAGTAGGCTATTGCCAGTGCATTGTCGGAGTACTTCTTCTTAATGTTTGCCATATCCTATTGCTTATTCTTATAATTCTTCTTATGTCAATTTAAAGCCTTTAATTACCAGTGAGTTATTCATTAAATTGCTGTTCAAAATCCGATACTTACTTCTTATGAGTATTCGAGAAGCATCTAACTTATCAGAAGATTCCTTGCTTGATGCTCGAGGACTATTGTTTAACGTAACGTAATAGTGCCGATCCGAAGTAGAGGGTGGAGGACTTCTTAAGTTCTTAGTTCAAGGGTGGATTACTTCGGCTTCGGCCAACACTATTCTTTAGTGTTGTAGTACTTTCTTCTTTGTTTGATTGTTGACCAGACTAGATAACTCCCGTCTTGTTATTAGTCTGTTGTGTGAAACGCTAGTACCGAGTTCTTGTATACCCCGTTATAGCAGATAGAACTCTGGAGGGTAGTGGCGTTTTTTGTTCGGCTGGCAGTACTCTGGGGTTGGGATCGTGTGTTTCCGTTGTGGCAGCGAGCCATACTCGAGTCCTGTGTAAGAGCCCTAGTGTACCCGAGTGCCCGGTCGTAACAAATGGCGACGTTGCTTAGGATTTTGTGAACAGTATATTTTTTTTGCAGAACTGTACAACATTTGTTTGTTCGTACTTTAGCGTACATATTGAAGAATATTTTTTTTTGTAAGGCAATTAGGAGAGCATTTAAGAGACTCCAGTTAATTTAGTAATTAGTGCTTGCATAAGGGAGTTTAACACTTTTGTCTCGAGAATTTTTTGGTGAACTTCAGTATGTCGGGCCCTAGTACTGACGAGGAGCGAGAGATGCTAAGTGAGGAGGTGCCGTTAGTAACTAGTGAGGAGGATGCTAGACTTTTTGTGAGTAAGCAGTACCATGTGACGGAGGAGAGGCTGACTGGGGGAATGTTTATGGCTTGCACCTGATAGCCAAGGTTTTGGGTCTATCCAATGTAGGAGGGATGTCCAAGGGGGAGCTGATTTCCTGGGTGTTGCGTGGGCGACATGGGGTTTCGGAGGAGAGGGCGTTTGGGGGGGTTCCTCCCCAGATCCCCTCTCACTCGACTCCCACAGTGCCGTCCACTCAGTTGCCGGAGGTTAGCACTCTCCCACAGAGGGATGAGCATTGGAAGATTGGAGTGCCCTCGGGCGGTGCGTATGGTGGTTCCCCAGTTCTTGCCCCCCCTCCTTCAGTAGTGGCAGCTCCCTCTTCCGGCCTGTCTCCTGAGATGATATTTAAACTCGAGCTTGCTAAAATGGAGAATGAGGCTAGGAAGCAGGAGATGGAGAATGAGTCTAGGAGGCAGGAGAATGAGACTAGGAGGCAGGAGAATGAGACTAGGAAGCAGGAGAATGAGACTAGGAAGCAGGAGAAGGAGATTGAGGCTGAGATTAGGAGGCACGAGGCTGAGCTTAGGTACGACTCGGAGAAATATTGTGCTCAAATAGATTTAGATAAGACTCGTGCAGAGTCGACAGGGATTCGGATGGGCCGTGAGGGCCAAGTAAGAGAACAGTCCTTGTCCCACTTAGTCAAGTTGGTGCCGGCATTTAGTGAAACTGAAGTCACAGAATTTTTTAATCGTTTTGAGAAGAAGTGTAGGGAGCATAATTGGCCTGAAGAGAAGTGGGCAGCTCTGGTCTCCTCAAGACTTACGGGTAAGGGTCTGAAGGCTTATGATGCACTGCCTTTCGAGTCTTGCATTGACTACCCAGAATTGAAGAGAGCTGTCCTACGGGCATACGAGTTGCAACCAGAAACATATCGATTGAAGTTTCGGGGTGTTACAAAGACTAGGGAGGCGACCTTTCTTGAACATGCCCGGGACTTAAAAGATGCACTTACAAACTGGACACGTTCTGAGAAAGCTGAGACGGCCGAACAGTTGACTGAGCTGTTTCTGCTCGAGCAGTTTTATAAGTGTACAGGTGCAGAAATGACTTTAACTATTAAAGAAAAGAATCCAAAAACTCTACAGGAGGCAGCTGAGATGGCTGACCTCCGGCTATCATTAATTCGTGGGTGCGGGTCTGCCCAGCGTAGTGAGGCAGGTAACAAGGGGCGTGACGCCCCACCCCCCCGAGTTAGTAATATATCTTATGCAAACAAGTACAAGAGTTATGATACCAAGACTGACCACAAGACTAGCACCGTCCCATTTAAGAAGGGGCCGGGCCCTTCCCAGTACCAAGGGAAGCCCAAAGGGGAGTTAGAGTGTTATCAATGTCATAAAAAGGGGCACTTTGCAAGAGTCTGTCCTAGCAAACCACCTACAGCAGCTGTGTCTTTGGCCTGCAACATTGGTGTGTCTCTGAAGCCTTCTGAGTTTGCCCGGGGCAGTTCGTCAGAGGCTGAGGCACAGCCAATGCAGAAGCACCTGGGAGGCTCGAACCCTGCTCAGGATGTTTTTTGCGACCATAGAGGACGGGGTTGCGTGATGTGGGCGGGGCGCAAGCATGGAGTAGAGGTCTTGCGTGATACAGGTGCTTCCCAGACTTTGATGAAAAACTTGACTGGCTACCCTATAAATGCGGCTCGGGTGGTGGTGGTGCAGGGTATTAATGCAACTCGGTCATACCCGCTGGTGCGGTTGGAGTTGGAGGTGGATGGTGTGGCACGTGAATTGGATGTTGGGATTGTGGAGAAACTGCCAGTGGAGGGCGTCGACCTTCTTCTCGGCAACGACTTTGCAATGCCCGCTTCTGAGGTTCTACCCTTAGTCGTTGCCGAGAGGCCGGCCGACGTGAGTAGGGAAGAGCGAGAGTGGGTCGAGCGGTGCCAGGCACAACCCATGGCGTGTGCTGTCACCCGAGCTCGGGCAGCTAAAGTGTCACAGCCTAGTCCTCCGTCTTCAGACCAGCAGAGGAACGATCAACAGGAGGAGGCTAAAGCTGGAGTTGGTTTTAAGAGTTTTGACTCGGCGGCTCTCCTGGGTGATTCAGTATTAGCACCATTACTTAGTTCTGGAGTAGCCCCTGGGCCTGTCATCGAGAGTGACGAGGCTGGGCATGACGAGTCTCCACGACAGCAACGTTATGAACATCGAGAGAGACAGAGGGAGCAGCTCAGTATCGGGGAGGGTCATGCATTGCTCCGGGAGCAGTTAGATCGCTTGGCACCCTCAGATATACGTCGGTTGCAGCTGGAGGACCCTGAGCTCCAAACGTGTGCTAATGGAGCTGTGGAGCTCGACGAGGACGGTGATGCACAGCCGGGAGATTTTTTTTATTTAGATGGCATCCTGTATCGGCGTTTTCAAGACCCTAACCGTAGCTGGAAGATGGGGTCCGGGGTAGTGGACCAGTTGATGGTGCCGCGGGAGTGCAGGGATAGCCTACTGAGTTTGGCGCATGACACACCGCTGGCAGGACATTTGGGGGTAAGAAAAACGGTGGCGGCTTTGGGGAAGTTGTTTTGGTGGCCGGGGATGAAGTCTCATGTGCAGTCCTGGATAAACTCATGTGATATTTGTCAACGGGTCGGGAAACCAAACCAAGTTATTCCTAAAGCTCCGTTGCACCCTATTCCTGTAATTGGGCCACCTTTTAGTAAGATTGTTGTTGACATGGTTGGTCCCCTCCCTCCCACAAAGGCTGGTAATAAATTTTTGTTAACCATCATGGATGTTGCCACTAGATACCCCGATGCATACCCCATGAAAAACGGCATGGCTAAGACGGTAGTCAGTAACTTGTTGTGGTACTTTTCAAGGTACGGGTACCCGGAGGAGATTCAGTCTGATCAGGGGTCCAATTTCACCTCCAATCTCTTTAAGCAAACAATGCAACAGCATGGAATACGGGCGGTGGTATCGTCAGCGTATCACCCTGAGAGCCAAGGGGTGCTTGAGCGGTGGCATGCCACCCTTAAAAGCATGCTCAGGTGTTATTGTGCTGATAACGGAAGAGATTGGGATCTTGGATTACCGTATGTACTGTTTGCTGCTCGGGAAGTGCCTGGTGAGAGCCTGGGATTTAGTCCAAACGAGCTGATTTTTGGACACCGAGTCAGGGGCCCCCTTAATATGCTGCGGGAAATTTGGGAAGGAACTGTGCCGCCTTGTTCCTTGTTGAAGTATGTGTTTGAAAGCCGTGAGCGCATGCTTAAGAGTCTGGAGATGGCAGGTCGGAATTTAACAGGGTCACAAGCTTTAATGAAGGACAGGTATGATCGCAAAGTGAAGCTCCGGGAGTTCATTGTGGGACAGGAGGTGTTGATTTTGTTGCCTTTGGTGGGTAACCCCTTGTCGGCGAAGTATACTGGACCCTATAAAATTGTGGAGAAAATTTCGGACCTAGATTACCTTGTTGCCACTCCAGACAGGAGGAAGAAGAATCAGTTATGTCACGTGAACCTGATAAAAGAGTATGTGAGGCGCCCCTCTGAGCCTCTCACTGTCCCTGTGTTGGCTTGTTGCGGCCGTGGTGGAGAAGGAGAGGGGGACAGTCAAGCTTCAGAGGAGGATAGCTGGGATCACCATGTTTCAGCGGATCAGTGGGCGGGGAACTCGAGCCTAAGGGCTGACGAGGCTATAGCCCATTTGCCTGAGCCGCAATTTGAAGCTATCCGTCAGTTGCTCGGTTTATACCCCACTGTATTCGCTGAACATCCAGGCCTCACTACTCAGGCTATGCATGATGTTGACGTGGGGCACCATCTACCCTTTAAGTCAATCCCATACCGTGTGCCCCCCATAAAACTACCCGCTCTGAGGGATGAGTTGGAGTATATGCTCGGTAGAGGGTTGATAGAGAAAGGTACCGTTAAATGGACTTCCCCCGTAACACTGCAGCCTAAACCAGATGGCAAGGTACGCTTCTGTATTGATTTCCGTAGGCTAAACGGTTTGACTCCAACTAACCCATATCCTCTTCCTCGGGTTGATGATAGTGTTGATAAAATTGGTAATGCTCGGTTTTTGTCTAAAGTAGATTTAGTAAAAGGTTACTGGCAAGTACCTTTGTCCGAGCGTGCTAAAGAGGTATGTGGTTTTGTGGTGGACGGGAGTACTTACCGGTGTAATGTTATGCCCTACGGACTTAAGAATGCACCAGCAACGTTTCAGAACCTGATGAATGAAATTGTCAAGGACATTCCAAATTGCACCGTATACTTGGACGATGTAATCATTTATGATGACGACTTTGAGAGCCATTGTGAGCACCTGGAGACCTTGTTCCGGAAACTTAGTGAAGCAAGTCTGGTAGTAAATTTGGCAAAGTGTGACTTCGTAAAAGCCACTGTGCAGTACCTTGGGTTTGTAGTGGGAAGGGGACAGGTGTGCCCTCCTCAGAACAAGGTACAGGCTATCAATAAATTTCCGCACCCAACCACCAAGAAGCAGATCATGAGATTCTTGGGTATGATAGGCTACTACAGACGCTTTATAAAAGGTTACTCTACGGTGTTGGCACCTCTCACAGATTTGTTATCTAAAGACAAAAAGTTTTTGTGGGCGCCTGAGTGTGAAAAGGCTTTTAATTTAGTGAAGCATTTGCTGTGTACTCACCCGATACTCAGGGCCCCAGACTTTAACAGGCCTTTTCAGCTGGCAACAGATGCTAGTGGTGTAGGGGCTGGTGCCGTCTTGCTACAGACAGACAATGAAGGTGTGGAACACCCAGTAAGTTTCTTTTCTAAGAAGTTCAATGCTGCACAAAAGAACTATTCTACAATAGAAAAGGAATTACTGGCGATTGTGCTGTCACTCAGGCACTTCGAGGTGTATGTTCCAGCCTATGGCCCAGTCGTGGTTATCTACACTGATCATCACCCTTTGAGATTCCTAAATCAATTTCACAATCGCAATATGAGACTGACCCGGTGGTCATTGATGTTGCAGGAGTATAACCTGGACATCCGGCATATTGCGGGATGTGACAATGTGATTGCGGATTGTTTATCGAGGGTAGATGATCAGTCGTAGGCTATCACAGGTGTATGATCCCGAAGAGATTGACACACGGGTAGCCTCCTGCTTTGGTTTGAGTAGTATTTTGCGCTTGGTGCTTGTTGGCTCGCGGTTGTAGCCCAGCGTATTGGGTCGTAAAGCAGGATTGTTGAGCGTTTGGTATAGAAGAAAATAGGCTGCCCTTATAGTGCAGCCGGAAAAAAAACATATTAAAATATAAAAATCATATAAAAACTCTTTCTTTTTGATATAGATAATTGTATAAGTTTGTCATAGCCTATAGTGTTTGAGTAGTCCACGAACTATCAAACGGCTGAGCTGCTGTAAGCTCGCTCTGGGAGCATGATATTATGTCTTTTACTATTGTTGGGAGGAGTTATGAAATGTGAATTTTTTTTTTTATATAAGATGTGTTTTAGTGATAAACTCAGCGTTGTTTTAGTACCATGCGGTCGCTGGGTGTGAGGGGTTTGATGGGGTTCTGTATATCAGATTTTAGCTCAGGGTTGAGCAAGTAAAATCTTGGGGGAGGTGTGACGCATGTCGAGTATGAGCATGCTGTACAGAACGCCCAGTCAGGCCCCACTCTCGCTAGGATCGTCAGGGCAGGAACTTTGGCTGTAGTCTGTGTAGAGTTTCCTAACTTAGTTTATGTGAGCCGTTGTACTATAAGTATTATAAATATGTATTTTGCTTTCATCTGAGTCAACGAGTTCTATTTTATATCATTAGTTATAAGTATTGTGTGTGGGACTTATATGTAATGATGAGAGGAGAGAGAGAGAGATATTACGTAACGGGGACCAGTGAGTGCGCCACGCGGGCAGATAGGCCTAATTCCCTCCTCCCTCCTCCCTTCCTCCCTTTCAGCGCGTGGGAAGTTCTTTGTCGATCCCAGATTGAGAGAGAATATGACGTCATGATTGCCAGTGGGCGGTCCTTAAGTAGTTTGAGATATGCCGCTAGAGGGCCGAGTATAAAAAGAGAGGTTCTTGCCACCATTTCTTCAGAACTCATCAGGCAAAGCGACTTCTCATATCCCTTGCAACTATCCATATTCTTCCGACTGATGTGAACTTTCTCTACTCTCTGAACAGCCTATCTTCTTCTCTTCTCGTCCCTGTTTAACCTCCATGACCCCTTTGGTGCAGATTTAGTCAGCCAAAGTATTATCGCTTGAGTTCTCACGAGATAAGTGCCTGTTAGATAGCCTATTTTTGGAAGGGTTAACTAGAATAGGATTGATTGATGTTTGTTGCACTCGTATATGCATTTCCCTGTGTGCGATTATTCATGTTCCTGTTTTCTGCTGGTTTAGGCAATGCTAGACTGGGATAGGGTTTCTGAGTTGTGATTTCCTATGAGTACTAGGTTGCGGTTGAACCAGTACAATTGCAACGGAGACGTGGAACGCCTAGGTGGTCTTTCTGACTGTGTACCGTGGGAGTTTAGCACTGTGTTGCGAGTGAGGGCTTTTGCCTGTGCCACCCAACACTGTGCTATCTCATTTGCTTGACTTTGAGAGGATCGCCAGGAGAGAACCAGATACTAGTGATCTGGATCTCTCAAGAGAGCATCCCGTCAATTACCGTAATTTGGCCGCACAGTCTTAAGGACCTCGCTAGGCTACGAGCCGCTTGCTCAGCCATTGTCTCTTAACCTTAGATATCCCAGCTAGACTTTGCTCGACCAGCAGATACAGCATAGTATTGAAGCTTCTCCTTATGTATATTATTGTTTAAGCACTATTGATTTCATGTGTGGCACGCTTAGCTACTTCAGAGATTAGTGGCCCACGAGCACAATCTTAGTAGGCTATTGCCAGTGCATTGTCGGAGTACTTCTTCTTAATGTTTGCCATATCCTATTGCTTATTCTTATAATTCTTCTTATGTCAATTTAAAGCCTTTAATTACCAGTGAGTTATTCATTAAATTGCTGTTCAAAATCCGATACTTACTTCTTATGAGTATTCGAGAAGCATCTAACTTATCAGAAGATTCCTTGCTTGATGCTCGAGGACTATTGTTTAACGTAACGTAATAGTGCCGATCCGAAGTAGAGGGTGGAGGACTTCTTAAGTTCTTAGTTCAAGGGTGGATTACTTCGGCTTCGGCCAACACTATTCTTTAGTGTTGTAGTACTTTCTTCTTTGTTTGATTGTTGACCAGACTAGATAACTTCCGTCTTGTTATTAGTCTGTTGTGTGAAACGCTAGTACCGAGTTCTTGTATACCCCGTTATAGCAGATAGAACTCTGGAGGGTAGTGGCGTTTTTTGTTCGGCTGGCAGTACTCTGGGGTTGGGATCGTGTGTTTCCGTTGTGGCAGCGAGCCATACTCGAGTCCTGTGTAAGAGCCCTAGTGTACCCGAGTGCCCGGTCGTAACAATAGGTGTTCAGATATAAGAACCCCCAGGTCTTTAACTAATGCACTTGTTTTGATTGGCTGACCTTTCATCTTGTATTCATATGTTTTTGTTTCCATAACCTATTTGCAAGACCTGGCATTTGTCAACATTGAATGGCATCTGCCATTTTTCCGACCACTCTACTGTTTTATTTAAATCAGCTTGCAGTTTATTTCTGTCTCCTTCGGTTAATACTGATTTTCCTATTTTTGTGTCATCAGCGTGAGATAGTATTATTTAGTTCAACATCGATGTCATTTATATAGATTAGAAACAAAACTATTCCCAGGACCGTTTGCTGAGGCAC
Source organism: Lithodes maja (assembly GCA_037953745.1). NCBI lineage: Eukaryota > Metazoa > Arthropoda > Malacostraca > Decapoda > Lithodidae > Lithodes > Lithodes maja. The sequence goes on along the minus strand of JBAKBP010012309.1, from coordinate 26,753 downwards.
TCCACTATAAACTGGCTCCCACTCAGATTCTACTTCATTTATCACAACTCGCTGCCTTCTGTTTATCAGCCAGCTTTTTATCCATGCATGAATTTTTCTTTTAATGCCCAACATTTTCAATTTCTTTAATAAATTTCCATGGGGTACCTTATCGAATGCCTTTTGGAAATCTAAGTAAATTATGTCTAATTATTTAGTAGAGTCGTTATATGTAATTAGTTTATTGTAACATTCTATCAAATTTGTTAGGCATGACTTACTGGATCTAAAGCCATATTGGCTTTCTCTGATTAATTAGTTTGACTCCAGATAATCTACTATCTTGTCTCTCATAATTGTTTATGAGAGAGAGAGAGAGAGAGAGAGAGAGAGAGAGAGAGAGAGAGAGAGAGAGAGAGAGAGAGAGAGAGAGACATAGAGAGAGAGAGGGGGGGGGGAGTGATAATTTGTAGCATACTTGGAAATATACTTATGATAGGTGAAAGTTACACAACAAACACATAATTATACACCACTGTACAACATGTTCCCTTATAGTTTACTATCAGTTAAAGTAGATAATACAATCAGTTCAATAAGGAGTTTTTAAAGTAAGGGGGTGTTCATTGAGATAGCAATTACTTGATTCCTGAAGAACTATTCAAAGCTAAATATAACTTATTACATTATATGAATAGTATAATAAAAGAAGCCTGGTCGTAAACTTAAAAGATTAAATATTAGAGACAAAAATATGTCGGGTGAGCTGCCAATGAGAAGCTGATGAGACTAGAAATTAAATATTGACAATAATTCTTTTGGGAGTTCCCTTGACCGCGCCATTAATCTGAGGAGGCATGACCAGACTGTTGCTGCTGCTGATGATTATCTCTCTCTCTCTCTCTCTCTCTCTCTTCTCTCTCTCTCTCTCTCTCTCTCTCTCTCTCTCTCTCTCCTTCATCTTTGCTATCCTTTCCTTCAACTTTATCTTAGGGTTGCTATTTCTACTAGGATTCAGTCCTGGCCACCTAGCAGGAATCGTATGATCTGTGTGGCCAGTGTATCTATGTAATTCTATATAAATCTTAATAAAACAGAATCAGTAGGTAAGTGTATATTACCTGTCAGACTATTTATTTCTATATTCTATACACATTTTCCTTGTGAGCCTTTCCTGACCCATAAGGTTACACTTCATTCTATTATCCGGTACGCCTTTTTAGCCGGAGGGAGTGGAGGATGGGGAGAGAGCCTTCAAGTTTGCTGTCTTACTCTTCTACTATAAACAGTCCCTTATTCTTACTCTTTATTCTTAGGTGAGTACACACACACACACACACACACACACACACACATGTAGACCCCCACACAGGTAACAGAGTACGATAAATAAAAGGATAGAGAGCGAGAGTGGATATGACAAATTTAGCTCCCAGGCTTAGGACGTAAAAATACTAAAGTCCAGGAGAAAGAGACAGGAAGGAGGTAAAGCCAATCAGATGAAAAGGTGAAGTGAACCGGGGAAGCATTATCAGAGAGAGAGAGAGAGAGAGAAGAGAGAGAGAGAGAGAGAGAGAGAGAGAGAGAGAGAGTTGACATTAAATAAAGAGAGGAAGGTGAGGATAAGAGAGATAGCATGAGGCTAGTGTAGGTGAAAAGAAAGGGAATAGAGTTAATGGAAAATATTATATAGTGAGAAAGGGATGCCACGATACTAGTTACTAATGGTTTAAGAAGAAGTATTAAGAAGTATCACTAGTGAAATTAACATACCAAACGTGTTAAAGTTATAAAAATAATACAAATGTGGTGTCAACAATAAAGGATATAACAAAATTGATATGGACAGACAAACACACACACAGACAGAAAGAAGCACACAGTCTTGTGCCAGCCTTGGTGGAGTGCGGAATTGAGTTTTCGATGTGAGCCAGTGAAATGAAGATTCGAGAATTGATTCGGTGTTTCGCATAGAGGATATCTACGATACTCACCTACAAATAAGTACCCGTATTACAGATTGTATTTTGCAGCAATGTTGTCCCGGATTATCGGAAATATATATAGTAATAATATAGATAGTTAAAACAAAAAAAATAAAGCCCTGTTCTTCGTCGGCACTGGATATTCCCATGTAAAGGTGGTGGTTGAGGGTAAGCAAAAGCCAGCCATATGGCCGTGACAAAATTTAAGTAACACCCTGTTCTTAACATTAGTCATCAATTACAAACGCCAAAGCACTTGAATAAACTAATGCAAGCATATGGTCCACTCGGGATTCGAACTCGGGACACCACACCCAGAGCATATGTAACTAAACTATTACACCACCAACACAGTTAAGGAAGGAAGGCAATTGAGAAGTAGGAGGGATATAGATGGGGAAGAGAGTGATGAATTTGAAGGATCCCGAGGAGGAGAGGTAGGTGGAATTTTAGGAAAGGTGATGATAAGACTGAAGGCTTTGGAGGAGAAAATGGAGAGTGTGGTGATTAGGGATAGAAAGGGGGAAGAAAGGAAGGCAGTGATTGAAAGACTAGAAAGATAAAATAAAGAATATATAGAAAAGGCGGAAAGGGAGACAGAACAACTTAAAGAGGAGAATGAAAGACTGAGGAAAGGAATCACGATAGGACAGAAACAAATGGAAGTAGAAATGACTGAAATGAAAAATGCTTGGAGAAATAAAGTAGAGGAAACAGAGGTTAGTCTTAAAGCACTTATGGATGAACAAAAAGGAGTGGCAGGGTAATAATCTAGGAAAGAAAGTAGTGACGGTCACAAGGCAAAATGAGAAACAGGTAATTGATACAATGGAAAAGAAGAGACGTGTGATAATGTTTGGAGAAGTGGAGAAGGAAATAATGGACAGAAATGACAGGAAAGTTGCAGAAATGAAGAAGGTTGACGACTTATTAGAGGTTTTGGACAAAGAAGGAAAGGAAGGTTGGAAGAAGGAGGTGGAAGATAGTTGGAGGTTGGGAAATTATAAGAAAGGGGAGAGGAGGCCTATTAAAATTAAATTTAACTCTACGAAAACAGCAGACGAGGTAGTAAGGAACAGCTGGAAACTGATTCAGGAAGGGAAATACACCAAGGTTATATTAAGAAAATACTTGAATGCAGAAGAGCGAGATAATATGAGATAAATAACTAAGGAAGTGAGAGAAAAGAACGACAAAAGGTCAGAAGTAGATAAAAACACATTTGTTCTATCAAAATATCGACGGAAAAGTGAAGGAATGGTATTTGAGGAGGAGTGGACAGAGAGGAATAGGGAGGAGGGGGTGGACGTGAGGGATAAGGGGTGGAAGAGAGGGTGAGAGGAGGGGAAGGGGGGAACGAGAGGGAGAGAGGAGGGGTGGGGGAGTACAAAGGAGTACAATAGAAATCAAGCAACAACAGTCTAGTGACCCTTCTAGGCTGCTTGTCCTCCAAAACACTGAGGATCAAGTGTCCAAACAGTGGTTTAGAGTGGGTAAGGGAACATTGGAAAGGGAACTAATGTCCGTGGCAGGATTAGGAAGTTAGTAGGGGACAGATGGGTTAGTAACTGAGGGGAGGATAAAATAAAGTTATTCATTTACAAACGCAGTCAGTCGCGGGTTTGATGCGAGATATTTGTCTAGGCGGAATTTAAATGAATCGATGGTGCTGCAGTCTATAACGTCTTGGGGAAGCCCATTCCACAAGTTGACAACTCGATTGAAGAAGAAATTCTTAGATTCGTGTGAGTTAAAAGAATTACCAATAATTTTGCAACCGTTTCCCCGCGTGTAATTAGATTGGTCGATGGTGAAGTACTTACTACAGTTCATATTGTCGATGCCTTTGATGATTTTGAACACTTGAATTAAGTCACCTCTTAATCTGCGCTGGGTTAAAGGAAATAGATTTAATTCTCTAAGACGCTCTTCGTATGGTTTGTTCTTTAGGCTAGGTATCATTTTGGTAACTCTACGTTGAACTCGTTCTAGCTTGTTTATATCTTTTTGATAATAAGGGCACCAGGATTGAACGCAGTATTCCAGAAGAGGCTAAGGAATTGTAAAGGGTTAGGATAACTTCTTTGGATTTATGCTTAAATGACCTGCCTATAAAGCCAATTATTTAGTTTGCCTTCTTAACAACTTCTGAACATTATTGACTCGGTTTTAGGTTACTCGATATTGTTACTCCCAGATCGGTGTCTCTGTTTACATTCTTAAGCTGAGTGCCATTCATCGAATAGTTTGCTTTCTCATTTAGGTATCCGATAATTATGTATTACTTTACATTTATCCGCATTGAAACTCATTTGCCATATTTGGGCCCAACATGACAATTTTTTTAGATTATGTTGCATATCGTCAACTTGTTCTGTTGAGAGTACGCTATTTGCAATTTTTGTATCGTCAGCAAATTTTGAGATTGTACAGGTGAGACCCTCATCTATGTCGTTGATGTAAATTAGAAAGAGAATTGATCCTAGTACCGATCCCTGGGGTACCCCACTACTTACATTGGTCCATTTAGATGCCTTACCGTTTATGATTACTCTTTGCTTTCTGTCGCTGAGCCAATTTTCTATCCATTTCAACATACCCATCCATTCATACGCAGACGACTCAACCTTACACTACTCCATTAGTTTTTCAGAACGCCCCAGCCAGCAATCCCTCAACGACAAACGTAATGAAGCCATAGAACTCTTAAATTCTGATCTAAATACTATTTCCAATTGGGGCAGAGAAAACCTTGTTAACTTTAATGCTTCCAAAACCCAATTTCTCCATCTATCTACCCGTCAGGATCTCCCAGCGGACTATCCCTTATTCTTCAACAATACAAAAATCAACCCTTCATCTTCTCTCAATATTCTTGGTGTCTCTTTTTCTTCTGCTCTCATTTGGAAGGACCATATTACCAGTCTTGCTAAGGCAGCCTCCCAGAAGCTGGGTGTGCTCAACCGCCTTAGGGGGTTCTTTTCCCCTGCACAGCTTCTTGCTCTGTACAGGGGCATAGTGCGCCCTTGTATTGAGTATTGTTCACATGTGTGGGGAGGTTCCTCTCACACCGCTCTCCTAGACAAAGTTGAAAGGAAGGCCTTTCGTATCATTAACTCCCGTCCACTCACCAACTCTCTGCAATCTCTCTCTCTCCGCCGCAATGTTGCATCTCTCTCGCTATTCTATCGCTACTATAATAATCAGTGTTCCTCAGAGCTATCCCAGTGCATACCACCTCCTTTACGTAGGGCACGTGGTACCCGTCTTGCAACTCAATCCCACCCCTACTCTGTGCAACTCTCCAACCCAAGAGTGAAACATTACTCTCAAACTTTCTTCTACTCAACATCTGAGCTCTGGAACTCTCTCCCAGAATCAGTCTTTCCCTCTTCCTATGACTTAAATTGCTTCAAACTCTGTGTGTCCAGGCATTTTGGCTCGAACGTCCCTTGATTTTGGCCCTGTCACTCTTTCAACTATGGGGGAGGCACTCGCTATAGGCAGTTATGCCTTTTGCCTCCCTCAATCACATAGACAAAAAAAAACCGTCTTGTATTCCATGCGCTTTTAGTTTTAGCAGTAAACGTTTGTGGGGAACTTTGTCAAAGGCCTTTTGAAAATCAAGGTATATAATATCTACAGCTTTACTCTCATCGTAGAGATGAGTGGGGGGAGAGAGAGAGGCGGGGGAGATAGGAGGGGAGGGGGGAGAGAGAGAGGTGGGGGAGAGAGGAGGGGAGGGGGAGGTGGGAGAGAGAGAGAGGCTGGGGAGATAGGAGGGGAGGGGGGGAAAGATTCAGATTCAGATTATTTTATTTCCATTAAGTATATATGCAATGGCTGTTCATACAATGGCTGTTCATACAATAGAATCATCTTAAACAAATTACATAATACATAGACACTTTAGACTATCTCCCCGGAATGGACCGCAGGATCTTTGAGTACTAACCATTCCCTGTACTCCTAGAGATTCAGATTCAGATTCAGATTATTTTCTTCTGTTAAATATACAATGTCTGTTCAGTGTTCATACATGCATAATACATAATACATTAACAGTGTCGCTAATAGTTTACAGATAAATAACTCCTACCAGAAGTGTATTAAACATACCGGTATATAAAATAGAATAATAATATATTACAAATATATAGAACGTGATCAGTTCTCACTCTGTATGATCTTCTAAAATGTGTGAGAGAGAGAGAGAGAGAGAGAGAGAGAGAGAGAGAGAGAGAGAGAGAGAGAGAGAGAGAGATAAAGTGAAAGATGGTGAGCGTTAGTGATATAACACTCTGTAGTCTTAGGATTCTTATAGAATGCGTTTAGAAACTACCATTGCAGTGAGAATAAGAGTGAGAGTGAAAGTGAGAGTATTTGGTAGGCCAGGTAGGCAGGGGGAGATGGGCTGTGAGTGAAAGTCGGGAGAGAGAGAGCGAGAGAGAGAGAGAGAGGGAGATTCAGATTCAGATTATTTTATTTCCCTTAAATATACAATGGCTGTTCCTACAATAGAATCGTCTTAACCAAGTTACAAAATACATAATCACTTAGACTATCTCCCCGGAATGAACCGCAGGATCTTTGAAATACTAACCATTCCTTGTACAGTACTCCTAGAGATTCAGATTCAGATTCAGATTATTTTCTTCTGTTAAATATACAATGGCTGTTCATTCAATAAAATAACTTTAATCTAATTACATAATGCATACTGTATAATACATAATACGTTAATGGTGTCGGTAAGAGTTTACAGATAAATGACTCCTGCCAGAAATACGTTAAACATATAGATCACTTCTCACTCTATATGAAAGAGGGAGGTAGGGGAGAGAGAAGGTGAGGGGGGGAGTGAGAGAGGCGGTGAAGATAGGAGGGGAGGGGGAGAGAAGGAGGCGGGGGAGATAGGAAGAAAGAGGGAGAGAGAGAGGAGAGGCGGGGGGAGAGAGATAGGTGGGGGAGATAGGAGGGGAGGGGGGAGAGACGGAGGTGGGGGAGAGAGGAGGGGAGGGGGAGAGAGGGAGGTGGGGGAAATAGTAGGGGAGGGGGAGAGAGATAGGTGGGGAGATAGGAGGGGAGGGGGGAGAGAGGTAGGCGGGGGAGATAGGAGGGGGGAGAGGGAGGCGGGGGAGATAGGAGGGGAGAGGAAGGGAGGAGGGGAGGGGGGAGAGAGGGAAGCGGGGGAGAGATGAAGGGAGGCGGGGGAGAGAGGAGGGGAGGGGGGAGAGCCAGGTGAAGTAGGAGGGGGAGTTGGCGAAGAAGAGGGATTAAAAACGAGGACAAGAAAACATAATACAACATATAAATCTAGCAACTGTAAACTAGTCTATAGCAATGTGGATGGTTTGGTGTCTAAACAAATGGAGATTGGTGACCTCATGAGGCAAGAAAAACGCATGATAATGTGTTTATGTGAAACAAAATTAAATAAAGATGTGATTCGGGAAGTTATGGGATGGGATAAATATAATTTGTGGAGATAGGATAGAAAAGGCTAGATGGTTGGAGTAGTATTAATCATTACACACAATAAATGTAAAGTTAAAATGATAGATGTAAAACATAATAAAGCAGAAATTATAGCAGTGGAGGTGATTAATGGAATGCACTGATGTTGCGGTAGCGTATATGCCACCACCACCATATACGAGGACCTGGAAAGAGGAAGAATACCAGGGATTAAAAGTTTACAGAAACAACAAGTTCATATTGGTATGGTGTTTTAATTGTAGAGAGGTTAATTGGGCGGAGGTATTAATATAAGTTCATGGGGGAATGTACTACTAGACTTGTTTACAGAAAACTTGCTAATTCAGAATATTTAAGAACACACAAGAACAAGGGGTAAAGATGAATCGTCTAGATTATACTTGGTGTTTACAAGAGATCCAGACATGATTACAAATACTAAATACCTACCTCCGGTGGGAAATAGTGATCATGTGGTAATTGAAATTGAAATCCTGATGGGTTACCCAACAATGCTAGAGAGAGAAAGAGCATAAAGAAAGCAGGTTGAACTATGGGATAGATTTTAAGTTATAAAACAGTTGCTTCATGGAAACAGACTGGAGTGAAATAGAACAGAAAAATAATTTTAATGAGAACTACTGTGTGTTTAAACAAAATATGTATGCTGATATTGTGAACAGATATGTGCCAAGACAAGGAAATAAGACTGCAAAGATAAAAGACTGGTTTAATTATAAATGTAGAATAGCTAGGGATAAGACAAATAAGGGATGGAACATAGCCAGACATTGAAATTGAAATTGGAAATTTTTATTTAGCCAATAAATATAGACATAAGTTGTGATACACAAGTATAGCTATAACCCAATGGAGTTATTATGGTTTAGCCTATTGAGAGCACGGGACTCTCTTAAGAGGCACATTGTGATTAATTACACGAGTGAGTTTCTACATTCATGATGGTTGTGCATATTGAAAATATAATATCATTAATGGTAATAATGCACAAATTGACAGTTTGTGGCTATAAAACAATATCGATGGTATGAACATATTACATACTGTATATGGGTATTTGGACACAATATATACGATATACCTGTTTGCATGCAAATTACTATTTTTTTTAAGCAAGCCATTAGTGTATGTGGATACTAAATACAATTTGAGATTTGTTTTTAAATCGGCTATGTTAGATTTATCTCTTTTGTAGGATGCTAACCTATTCCATATCTTACCCTGAGGGGGTAAGGGGGCCTTCATCTAATGGTGGAGGAAATAAAGAATATGCCTCACGCATCCTACTGCGTGTCGTACAAGGCGACTAATAGGGGGGATTGCTATAGACTTGTGGACCAACAGTCATTACTATGCAGTAAAATCTTTTTCTTAGCACTGTCTTGGTATGGCACTGCCGAGGCTAATGGGGTGCGGATAGGTGCCACAGGGGACTGAGTTTTACCTGGGCGCTGTTTGGCACCACACCTGTGTCGGCAACAGTGTTGGGGCAGGACTTTATTATTCTATAGTTCAATTGCCTAATATACAGAAGAGTCTTGTTAAGGTGCTGTCTCTTTGTAACACTGTTAAGGCTGATGTGGTTGCAGATACTGCAGGTTCAAGTGCTGCAGGGGGACTCTGTTTAGTCTTGCTGAGGCACGGTTAGCACTATACCAACAGCAATCACAGTGATGACTTAGTGGGGCAGTGCTGCGGCAGGACTTTATTGTACTACAGTACACTCCAACTACTGAAAGGCAACCCCGTCTGAGCCGTTACAGTGCATGTAATGGAAAAATTACGTTAAACCATTGTATGTATGTATGAATGTATGGTAGCTTATGAATGATTGAGATTGTGTTGTTAACATTAGTGGTACGTCTAAGAGGTTGGTGTTTCTCATATTATATCTAGCATTTGTTCTTATATTAAACATATAATTTTCGATGTGGTTTTTCAAGGATTTATACACACAAAGAGCACAGCAGTATGTATTAATATGCTCTCAAGTCAAAACGCCCAAACGTCCACTGCTCTTCCTTGTATTTCTTTCATGATTCCATCCATATGATATTGAACAACCATGGGGACATCAGACACCCTTGCTAAACCCAATATTCAGATCAAAGAACTCGCTCTGCTCATTCTCCACACCACTGCTTTCAGCAACTTGCCATCTACTCCGTATATTCTCAGTAGTTTCCACAAACCTTTTCTATCAACTCTGTCATAGGCCTTCTCCAAATCCAAAAAGGCAGCATACAACGTGTGTCCTTTTTCCAGATATTGCTCCACAACACAGTTCATGGTAAAAATCTAATCTACACATCCTCTTCGCTTCCTAAACCCGCCCTGTTCATCACCTATTCATTTTATCATTATATAGATACATATATACCGTTGGTAGCCAGATACAGTGAAGCCTCTTGGGTAGTCACCTTTGTCACACAGATTATGTTAACTATCTCTATTCTAAAGCGTCGTTATATTCATTAGACAATTAGGAAGGGACTGTAGGGGGAATAACTATCAACATAATCCAATTGCCCTGTATACGTCTTTCCTATACTGAATATAACCGTCTAATGATTGTCGGAATAAATTGAAGACAGTTGTTGCGTATTAGGTGAAGCCAATGATATTAGAGGCTATTGGTAAAGTGATAAAGTTATCTACTTTAAAGGGGAGGTAGTTGCTTTGTCTGAACTTCTTTCTCTCTCATGTTTAGCCCTATTAATTTCGAGATTTTACTATATTCGTTATATCAGTTTGACGATTTTAAGACGTTTCATCCCATTTCTTTGTCAATATTAGGACCATTCATTCCATTTAGGTGTCATTTAGTTCCATGGGAAGCGATAGCGAGCCTGTAATTTTTGGAGGAATCGGCCTATGGCTGCGACAAGTTTCTACTAAATTTACAAATTGATCTTGAAGAAGGGTCAAGGGGGTGTTTTTAAGCTTGATGGAGGTCTAGCGAGAAAATAAAATAATAAATAATAACATATATTAATGCACCAACAAATAGACCTTACCCTCTTAAGATTACTAGTAAGATGACAAGTGTCTTCAATTAGTTTGGCTTTCCTTAAAATATTTCAATCAGTTTAGGGAGGATCTGTGCGAGTCAAACAATTCATTGATTCACATATGACCTTCCTAAGCTGAATAAGATCATCTAAGTATATACTTAATACAATAACATGACGTAAACATATTGTAGCGAATACCCTTTGAAGATTATGACGCATTATGACAGTTAATTTAGGCTATCATTAATCGATTGTATACAGTTTAAGAAGGATCTGGGGGAATTATAAGGGTGAACACTATCTCAATTAACCCTCTGACTGTACTGGCATTTGGCAATACTGTTACAGGATATATGTTGTAGTTTACACTGAATCTAAATACCACATATTCAAGAATAAAACATAATATCGTTGTTTCATAATTACAGCACCAAAATGGCGTCTACATAAACAAAAATGGCCTTTCTCTTTCATTATAGAGTCTCTAATCAGGGGGGGTGGGGGGTCTGAAGTACCAAAGAGCAACCTCAGACTGAAACTACCGACATTCGGGGAAAAAATCGTTGACGTGAAAATCCGGGTAAAACATAATTCGCAATAATGCCTGAAATGAGACAGTGGTTCTGATTTGAGAGAGAGAGAGAGAGAGAGAGAGAGAGAGAGAGAGAGAGAGAGAGAGAGAGAGAGAGAGAGAGAGAAGTGAGAGTGTGTGTTTGTGTGTCATACGGAAGCAAGATCAGAGATGGCAAAGAGATTGGTGTGACAATGTGTATTCCGGGATCGTATTGTAAATGAGGATTCATCAGTGTTTGTGTGGAGGAGGACATGGTATTCAGGCGTATACATGATTACCATATTATGGTTTTGCTTTAAGGGAATAAAACAGTATGTCTTGTCTACTGGCAATACTTCAAGTATTTGTAGGTTGAGTCTGTGTGCTTATTATGAACAACTGATATTAATTTGCAGCACACATTGAATCCCAATAACATCTCCTCTGTAACTCCCTTACCGCTACCACCACCATCATTATCATCATCTCTCTCACACCAACACAACTCGCACACTCCCCCATACCTCACCCTATGGACGTATCACCCCCGGATGCTGCTCTTTAATATATTGTTTGGTAATTTTCTCCATTTTGAAAGCGTGTTATTTTGTCTCACATCCGTGGGTTTTTATTTATTTGTATATACAATAACCCTCACTTGTATTTATATGTTTTGTTTTACTATATTCCATTCTAGTCTTTTTTTTCCCTTTCTGAGTATTTCATTTATCTTTACAATCTTCTCTTACACAGCCTAATTAAGCATATACATTTGTTATAATGTTAAGTGGTGATATAATGGGACCTTTAACCTCGCTGTAATAAGTGATTGCAATATCGGATTTGTGAACTGCTGTCAAAAGAGAGAGAGAGAGAGAGAGAGAGAGAGAGAGAGAGAGAGAGAGAGAGAGAGAGAGAGAGAGAGAGAGAGAGACACTGCACTACGCTAAAGACAGACACAAATATCAGAATACACAGACTGGCTCATATATAAACAAACCAACAACCGGACAGAGGCAGTGTAAAGGGGTGCGGGATATTGCAGGGATGAACCAGGATCACAACAAAGAAGTTAGAAGGATTTGAGGATTTGAAGCAAAGTGAACATACATAAAAAACAAATATATAAAGGAGTAAACGAAATAAAACTGTGGAAATGTAAATGTGAGGCTATACTGTATAACTCAGGCAAGGTGAAAGCAAGGGTAATACTAACACTAGACAGATAACTACGTTCACTCATAAAGGTTCATGGACCTCTTAAATTCGTAAATATAATACTATAGTCATTGGTATTGATTTGTTCATGGTATTCGGTATTTATATATTAACTGGGAAATGACGAAAGAAGTTATGTAAGTCATACCAAACTATTCAAATGTGAAGGTTATCTATTGCAGGTCATAATAACTGTACATACCAAATACATACCAAAAAAAAAAAAAAAAAATACCTTGTTGAAAATGCCATGGAGAGATGTCAAAGACTTACCCATTTGAAACATTATTACTAAATGAGTAACTTTAATATATCTCTCTCTCTCGCTCTTTCTCTCGCCCTTGTCCTCTCTATTGCTCTGTCTCTCAACGCGGAACTCAGTCCCTCAAGGCTCAGTATTGGGACCAGTGTTGTTCATAATATATATCAATGATATAGATAAAGACATCAATAATATAATTTCCAAGTTTGCGGATGACACGAAGATAAGTATTGCAATAATTTCCGAAAGTGATAGAATAAATTTATCTATGTATCTGTTGCCTGACAACGTGATCCCTGAAGGGGTGGCCACGAACGAAACACCCCATGAACCTCTGTCCCCAATCAGTTGACGCCCCTCCTCCCAACCAGCACTGCCTTCATCCATATACTTCTTCACTCCATCCTTCCAGCACTCACTCGGTTTACCTCTCCCTCTCTGTCCTTCCACCTCGCTCTCGTACACCCTCTTAGTCATTCTCTCGCTTCCCATACGTTCCATATGGCCGAACCATCTCAAGGTGTTCCTTTTCACACTTTCCAGCACATCTACCTCCAAACTACACCTCCCTCTTACTTCCTCATTTGTCTGTCTATCCCTCCATGTAACTCCGCACGCACTCCTCAAGTAACTCATTTCCACCCCTCTCACTCTTGGTCTGAATCTCTTCACCAACGTCCATGCTTCGCTTTCGTAAGTCGGTGTCGGGATTACTACACTGTCATGCAATGACTTCTTCACTTCCATGCTGACCACCCTATTTCTTGTTACTGCGTTCCTACAACCCTCTTGCCCTGTTGCACCCTCTCCCACACTTCTTCATTCATACTCCCATCCTTACTCAGCACACTGCCCAGATACTTAAATGAGCTGACAATCTCCATAGCCTGACCGTTCAACTTCACCTCATACTCTGTGGCTTCACCCCTTTCGAAGACCATAACCTTGCTCTTCCTCACATTTACCTTCAGATTCCGTTTTCAGATCAAAGAACTCGCTCTGCTCATTCTCCACACGTACTGCCGCCTTTGCACCCTCATACATGCTCTTCACAGTTTTCAGCAATTTGCCATCTACTCCGTATATTCTAAGTACTTTCCACAGTCACCGCGGGGGTAGGGGGTAGGGTAGGGGTGGGGGTGGGTCAAGGAGTAGACCAAGGCGCAACCTGTCCCCCGCCCTCGCTCACATGCCGGCACCACTCAGCTGATCGGCCTGGGCCAAACCGCACTTCCAGACGTAAGATAAACAGTAAGAGGAAATTATGTATAGTCTGTACTATTGGATTCAACAATAGGAGTATACTTTCACAATGTAACAGTTGTAATGAAATTGTACATAACCAATGTACTTACATTAACAGTAGAAACGAAGTTGAATGCGTTAAATGTGGGACATCAGCTGTACGAAATCAGACAAACATTTGTGATGTATGTGAATCACCCATAACGCGACGACAGAGGATCCAAAACTGTGTTAAGTGTAAAATTGTAGCTCACATGAAGTGCGTTTCTAAGAAGACCAACAGTAAAGAACATGACTTTTTATGCAATAAGTGTGCCTTGCATTTATTACAGAATGTTAATGTAAATGAACCGAATAACAACTCAGAATCCAGCCATGACACGTTCAAAGATGAATATAGCGTTTTCACAAACAAAGGGTTCCATCTTATCCACATCAACGTCAGATCAATGTAACATAAATTGTTAGAAATAAACTTGTTAGCTAATAAGGCCAAAGCTTCAATAATTGCAATTACAGAAACCTGGCTCTACTCGAGTATAAACGATGGTGAAATAAACATTCAAGGTTTCAATATGGTTCGTAATAGACAAGGGGGAGGAGTATGTCTGTATGTAAAAAACAACCTCATACACACAATTAGGAACAACCTCCATTTAGAAAACCACGAAGCTCTTTGGATTGACTTACACCTGCCTAGGACAAAACCCATCACAATTGGAGTGTGCTATAGGCCACCAGACGTCACACAATTCTTAATCAAATTGGAACAAACTTTGTCATTACTAGACCCCCAGAATGAATCTATTATACTAGGGGATTTTAACTTGTGTTACAAACAACGACAAAATAGGCTTGTACGAGAATATAGGCACATACTGACAATGCACAATCACAAACAACTCATCACAACCCTCTCACGTATCTCTGATAACACTGCTACAATATTAGACCATGTAAATTGTAACAGAGAGGACAAAATATCACAATCAGGGGTTACACAAACGGGGATAAGTGATCACTGCATCACATATTGTACACGTAAAACTCCAAAATTGACCCTAGAGAATCACAAGATCATTAGACCAAGGTCACTCAGAAACTACAACAAAGAAACATTTTTGGACATTTTATGGAATACAGATTGGTCTCCAGTGTATGTAAATGCAAACGTTAATGACGCATGGCTTGGCTTCAGAACCATCATCACAAACATCCTAAACGAAATAGCTCCTCTGAAAAATATACGAATTAAAGCAAGATCAGACCCATGGATCAACAATGACATACTACACCATCTGGAACATAGAGACAAACTGTTAAAAAGGCTAGTGAAGCATAGACAGGATCAAGGTCTGAAACATTAGTTCAACAGGGCTAAGAATAAACTAAGTAGGAAAATTAAATCAGCGAAATATAATTATTGCCACAGTAAGGCAGAGGATTATCAGAGTAACCCCAAATAAATACACCACAACAACTGCCAAAAAACTTTCAAAATTTCTACAGGAATAAAGGCATACACCCGAATACTATTGGATTGCATAATGTTTCACCAAAATACACATTTGAGGAACTCTCTAACCTAAATATACATAAAAGCACAGGACCAGACAAAATTCCTGCCAAATATCTACGAGATGGAGCCATTGGTATCGCAGGTCCCCTAACCCTCAGCATCAACTTGTCAATTAACACCAACACTGTACCTGCTGAACTAAAGGAAGCTATTGTAACCCCTCTATTCAAGAAAGGAAATAAATTAGATGTTAGCAACTGCAGACCAGTTAGCATATTATGTATTGTATCAAAAATCCTTGAAAGAGCTGTATACTCCCAAATTGAACACTACCTCAAAGAAAATTATCTATTCTATAAGTTTCAATCAGGTTTCAGAGGCATGTACTCGACAGACTCGTCTCATCCACTTACAGTCACATTCGTAAAGAAATGTCTAAAGGTAACTACACCGGTATGGTTCTTCTTGATCTACAAAAAGCGTTTGATACATTAGACCATGATATCCTCTGTAATAAACTACAAGCAATGGGCATTGGGTCAGTGAACTGATTTAAATCTTATCTTAGTGGTAGAACACAAAGAGTCAAAATTAATGATAATCTTTCTGATCCTATGCCAATTAACTGTGGGGTCCCACAGGGAAGCATCCTTGGTCCCTTACTCTTTCTCTGTTATGTGAACGACATGGAACTGAGCGTCTCGTGTAAATTATTACTGTATGCTGACGACAGTGTGCTTCTGGTTTCAGGAAAAGACCAAATAAGTATTGCCGCCTCACTTTCCAAAGAACTAGAATCGTGTAGTGATTGGCTAGTGTACAATAGACTATCTCTTCACCTGGGCAAGACAGAAGCCATCTTATGTGGAACAAAACGCAAATTGAAAGTGTGACGCACCCCAGTGCTTTGCAACGCAACCTGATTGTACTCCTTGGTACTCGACTGTACCGCCCGTGATCTGGCTACCGTCAGCCGCAATGTATATTGAGTGTGACAACTTATAACTATGTTCTTTGTATCTCTGCAAAGGTCTCGTCATGTGCTAACCAGTGGTGGGTTTTGTTTTAAGCCATGTTGAGACCTTCCATTTAATATGTAGTATCAATAGAGAAGTTGATAGAAAAGACAATGGGAGTTCAGAGAGAGAGAGTGAGTTAGACTTCAGAGCAAGAGGGTAGCAACGCGCCACGCTGCCGGCCGGGTGGGTTGCCAGACATATGGACTGGTTGGCAGCCCTGCGCTTATAGCTAGGCGCGACAGGGTTGGTAGTCCATTGTTGCCTGCCTACGCTGCCTGGGCTGGGCCCATGTTGTCGTACAGCACACTGCCTGGAGGCTGGCTGCGTGTTCCATGACCAGGTTGCCTAGAACCTTTGAGATTCTAACATCAATTGCCCTCTCTCCCAACTTCTCACTGTTGCACTCTTTCTCTCTGACGACATTACTCTCATTTCATTCTTCTCTCTATTTAAATGCATAACCTTCCCTTGAGGTCCTAAAGGAGTTTCAGCACTCACCTCTCGTATTACTCTTAGGACAAGCATATATTTACATGTATTAGATTTAAGGGGTTAATGTGAACAGCGATCTTCTTGATGAGGATAGTTGGTGAACGTTCTACATGTTCACGAGTTATATGCCCCGCTCATCATCCCATTTGTGACTAGACTGGTGCCATGTGTAAGAGCCCGACCATGCCCAGGAGTTGTCTGTAGAGGGACGAGGACTTAGCCTTGATTTGCATACCGAGCCAGGAGCGAGTGTAGTACTCGAGACTACAGCTCGCTCGTAGTGCCGGTATAGTAGAGTAACGTAATTTATCTGTCCTTGTGTTCTCTGCAGTCTTCTCCTGGGTTCTCGCTTTCGGTGCTGGGACTCGTTGTTCCTGTGACTTGGCCTGCTAGCTAGAACACATGGGGATGATGAGTGGGATATATCTTTATTTTACTATGCATTGCAGCTCTCTTTAAGTATATGTATATAACCCTTTACAATACACATTACTCACACACAAGACAACACTATTAATACTTTCATGTATCAATTAACTGCACTGTCGTTTTGCTGCTGTGTCCGGAGTTCTCTTGCGTAGGGCGCATACGGACTCGGAGGGGAGACAGAGTGAGAGAAGCGAAGTAGCCTATGCGGTAGTAGGCTACCGGCGCAGTACTGTTGCCTGCAACCTTTTAGTTATTCCCAGTATAGATTCATTATTATAATAAGTGACTACTATTTATGTTCCTCCCATGTGTATTATTAGGTATCTACTGGATCATGAACATCTTGTATGCTACATGCTAGTGCATGTTAGTAGGGGACAGTTATTGTAGTGCACGCGCTTTCAAGTAGGCGTGTACATTTGTCATATAGCATTTCACTGTCATACCTTTAGCCTGCTTCTATTCTACATTATTAGAGGCTTAATATTAACGTAGTTTCTTGAGTATTGCATTTCTTTAGTAATAACGTAACCTATAAATGTCTGAGGGAGTTTAGCCTAATAACCTACCCCTGTTGTACACTTTCGCCGAGTTAAGGTACCTCGTTACCGTAGACGATAACTCTGTAGGGCGTTGGTGCTTTTGTTGTCTGGAGCATATAGTATTTGGGACTGGAATCGAGCGTGTCGTTGTCACTTAAGCCATTTCTGTCCTACGATCAAGAATCCCGAATATGTATTGCCGATCCAGCCGTAACAAAATGGCGACCTTGCACAAGATTCAGTAGTATCCTATCACATGTTTTTTGGAGAACTATTCTATGCTACCTAGTAGAGCTGGCTAGAATTTTCTTGCATATTGGAGGAATTTTTATTGTGTCATTATTGTATTGGTGGACTTGCAGATTGTTTCGTTAGGTGTCTAGAGTAGAGTCATTCAAGCATCTTTAACATTTTGTGAGTCGAGACTGCAATTAGTAATAAGCACTTATTTTTTTTTATGAACAGCAATTGTATAACCAGCACTATGTCTAATGACTCATCATTTACGGGGGAGGATAACACGGTACAGCCTAGTGACCAGCAAGTACAGCAGATATTTAGGGAGGGGAGTGTTATAAGTGGAGAGAGGGATGCCCGGGCATTTTGCAGACACCTTTGACCGAACAGCGCCTGCAGGCTATTGATTGTTACGGTCTTCGCTGTTTAGCCACGGTTTTGGGGCGGGACTGTCCTGACAGTTGGCCCAAGAAGAATTTGGTGGCATGTTTGTTGGGTGATGGCGATGGGGCGGTGGGTGGAGTGGGGTCTTGGGGGGTTCCCTCCAAGCCTCCATTCCACTCTACCCCTGAGCTGAGCCCTCAGCCAGCGAGTCTTAGCACGATGCAGCAGGAGGGTTCTCAATGGCAAGCTGGCTTACCCGTAAACACGTCTCGGTGTGGATCCCCCATTTTGTGCTCTCCCCCCCCAGGCCTGTCTCCTGAGATGTTATTTCAGCTACAACTAGCTAAGCTTAAGTTGCAAGAGAGTCAACAGGCTAGTATAGAACGGATTAAGCTGCAGGAGACTCAGATACAACAGGCTAGTATAGAACGCATAGAGGTTGCTAGAATCCAAGCCAATCAGGATGCAACCAGGTACCAGGCTGAAATGGATGTCGAGAAGTCTAGAGTAGAGACCACGGGGCGTCATCTCGGTGGTGGGCACCGGGTTACAGACTCACTTTCGCATTTAATTAAGTTAGTACCCGCATTTGATGAGACAGCAGTGACTGAGTTTTTTGCTCGTTTCGAAAAGAAGTGTCGTGAGTATGACTGGCCGGAGGTTAAATGGGCAGCATTAGTTTCATCACGTCTAGTGGGTAAGGGATTGAAAGCCTACGATGCACTGTCACTGGACGAGAGTGTCGTGTATGGACTGGTGAAGGAGGCTGTGCTCCGGGCCTACGAACTGTAACCCGAAACTTATAGATTGAAGTTCCGTGGCGTGAATAAGAAGAGCGACATCAGTTTTATGGAGCACGCACGGGACTTAACAGATGCATGTAATAACTGGTTTCGGTCCGAGCACGCAGAGTCGGCTGAGGAAATTAAGCAACTTTTCTATCTGGAACAGTTTTATAAATGTACTGGAACCGATCTAACGCTGAACATTAAGGAAAAATGTCCCAAGACAGTAGAGGAGGCTGCCAAGATGGCAGACCTCAGATTATCATTGATTCGTGGTTGCGGTGCCGCTCAGAGGGCTGAGTCAGGGCAGAAGGGGCGCTATACCCCACCCACCAGAGTTTTCGATAATAACAAATCTTATGACACACATAACCACACTAAAAGCATTGCACCTAATAACACCTACAAACACAAGCTTCTCCCGTTTACTAAAGGTCAGGCCCCTTCTTCGCCCGCACAAGGGAAGAAGCCCATTGGGGATGTGAAATGTTACAAATGTCAGAAGCTAGGCCATTATTCACGTGAGTGCCCTAGTAACACTCCCGCTAAGCCGGTGTCATTGGTTCACAGTATCGGTGTGTCTCTGAAGGCTGCAGCAACTGCCTGGGGTAGGTTGTCAGCAGCTGAGGCACATGCGGTAAAGAAGCGTACGGAAGGCTCGACACCTGTCCGGGACACTTTCTGTAGCCATCGGAGACACAGGTTTGTGAGCTGGGGGAGTGAACTACGGAGGGTTGACTTGCTGAGGGATACGGGGCTTCGCAAACTTTGTTGAGGAACTTCACAGGGAAACCGATAAATGCGGCCAGAGTTGTTGTGGTGCAGGGTATAAATGCTACGAGGTCATACCCACTTGTGAGGTTGGAGTTGAGAGTGGGAGAGGTGTGCAGGGAGCTGGATGTGGGGATCGTTGAGTGTTTGCCAGTTGAGGGCGTCGACCTTCTTCTCGGCAACGACTTTGCGGTGCCCACTTCCGGGACTCCACCCTTAGTCGTTGCCGAGAGGGCGGCCGACGTGGATGGTGAGAATCGGGAATGGGTTGGGAGGTGCCAACAGGATGAGATGGCCTGTGTGGTAACCCGATCTCGCTCTGTGGCTCCTGCACAGCCTAGCACTCAACCTCGGGGACAGTGGAGGAAGGATCAGGAGAAGGTTGCTAAGGGCAGGAAAAGGGACATTGATTCTGCTGTACTTCTCGGTGATTCGGTACTTGGACCTATAATAAACACGGGAGTTGACTCTGGCCCAGATATGGTGTGTAACAAGGCAGAGTTGGGTAAGACTTCGCGTGAGGCAAGAGCTGTAGCGAGAGCCACTAAGGCAGTAGAGCCTACTAGCCGGGGTAATGTCTTATTACAAAACCATCTTGATGCATTGACGCCCGGGGACATTAGTGAGCAGCAGCTGCAAGACGCTAGCCTAGCTCGTTATAGCAATGGTGCCATAGAGTTGGAGGAAGATGGGGATGCGAAGCCGGGAGATTTCTTTAGGCTCAACAGGATATTGTACCGCAGATTTCTAGACCCCAAATCGAAGTGGGAGGGCGGTGCGAGGGTAGTAGACCAGGTGGTTGTTCCAAATAAGTATAGAGAGTCCTTATTGTGTCTGGCGCATGATGTGCCGGTGGCGGGTCATTTGGGGGTAACAAAAACATTGACGGCATTGGGCAGGTTTTTCTGGTGGCCTGGGGTCAAGGCTGATGTCTGTGCATGGGTGGCTGGGTGTGCGACCTGCCAGACAACGGGGAAGCCTAACCAGACAATCCTGAAGGCACCTTTGTTTCCCATACCTGTCACCGGGCCTCCGTTCAGCAAAGTTGTAGTAGATTTGGTTGGCCCTTTCCCGCCTACTAGTAGTGGCAACAAATTCCTGTTGACAATCATGGATGTGGCTACGAGATACCCGGACGCATACCCCATGAGAAACGGCTCGGCAAAGGCAGTTGTTAAAAACTTATTATTGTTCTGTTCCCATTATGGATTTCCACGTGAGGTGCAGTCAGACCAGGGGAGCAATTTTACATCCAAATTGTTCAAGCAAACCCTTCAGTTGCACGGTATATGTTCTGTAGTGTCGTCAGCCTACCATCCCGAGAGTCAGGGAGTCTTGGAGCGGTGGCACTCGACCCTGAAGAGTATGCTACGCTGTTACTGTGCAGAACATGACACTGATTGGGATTTGGGTCTGCCGTATGTTCTGTTTGCTGCACGTGAAGTCCCAGGAGAGAGCCTGGGGTTCAGTCCAAATCAACTAGTCTTTGGCCATAATGTGAGAGGACCTTTAAGTATGGTGAAAGAGATCTGGGAGGGCGAAGAGATGCCGGGGTCTGTACTTAAATATGTCCTTGAGAGCCGGGAGAGACTTATAGGTTGCATGGCAGCGGCAGGTAATAACTTGGTTAATGCACAGGCGGTCATGAAGCACCAGTATGACGCCAAGGTGAAGCTTCGGGAGTTTTCGGTGGGTCAGGAGGTAATGTTGCTTTTACCTTTGCCTGGACACCCCCTTTCTGCCAAGTTCATTGGGCCGTATGTGGTGGCTAAGAAACTGTCCGACCTTGATTATCTCGTTGCAACACCTGACCGTAGGAAAAAACATCAGTTATGTCATGTTAACCTCATGAAAGAGTATGTGAGACGCCCCTCAGAGCCTCTCACTGTCCCTGTGCTGGCCTGCAGCGGCCAGGGTGGAGAAGGAGGTGGGGACAGTCATGCTGCTGAGGAGGATAGCTGGGACTGTGTCATTTCCGCGGAACAGTGGGCGGGGAATACTGAACAAGAGGGTAGGCAAGCTGTAAGTCACCTGCCTGAGCACCAGGGTGCTGCTGTCCTAGGCCTGTTCAGGTCATACCCCTCTGTTTTCGCCGAACACCCAGGTCTCACTACTCAGGTAACGCACAACGTGGACGTCGGTGATAATGTGCCCTTCAAGTCAGTGCCCTACCGTGTGCCCCCGGTAAAGTTGCCAGCTTTACGGGAGGAGTTAAAGTACATGGTTGAGAGAGGGATGATCACTGAAGGTTATGTGAAGTGGACATCACCCGTCACGTTGCAGCCAAAACCTGACGGCAAGGTGCGGTTCTGCATAGATTTTCGTAGGCTAAATGGCTTGACCACTACCAACCCTTACCCTTTGCCTCGAGTTGACGACAGCGTGGACAAGATAGGGAATGCAAAGTACCTTACTAAAATTGATCTTGTAAAAGGCTACTGGCAAGTACCCCTGTCGGACCGAGCTAAGCAAGTTTGTGGTTTTGTGGTAGATGGCAAGACCTACCAATGCAACGTAATGCCTTATGGGCTTAAGAACGCACCTGCCACGTTTCAGAACCTGATGAACGATATTTGTGACGAAATCCCTAACTGCACGGTCTACCTTGATGACGTGATAGTGTATGATGACGATTTTGAAAATCACCTAAGGCACTTAGAGACCCTGTTTGGGAAGTTGCACGATGCTGGGCTGGTGGTGAACCTGAGGAAGTGCGAGTTTGTAAAGGCTACTGTGCAGTATCTTGGCTTTGTGGTCGGGTTAGGCCGGGTGTGCCCCCCCCTGAGCAAGATACAGGCTATCAATATGTTTCCCAGGCCCACCACTAAGCGCCAGGTCATGCGGTTCCTAGGTATGATAGGCTATTATAGGCGCTTCATCCGGGGATACTCTACTGTCTTAGCACCGTTAACTGATCTACTGTCGAAGTCAGTGAAGTTCTGTTGGGCTGCGGAGTGTCAGAGGGCTTTCGACCTAGTCAAGCACCTGCTGTGTACACATCCGATTTTGAGGGCCCCAGACTTCTCCAGGAGTTTTCAGCTGGCGACTGATGCCAGCGGTGTGGGTGCCGGGGCAGTGTTACTGCAGACTGATTCCGAGGGCTTGGAACACCCAGTGAGCTTCTTTTCTCGCAAGTTTAATTCGGCACAAAGGAATTACTCGACTATAGAGAAGGAGCTTCTGGCTATCGTTTTGTCGCTCAAACATTTCGAAGTTTATGTTCCAGCCTACGGCCCGGTAGTGACGATTTATACGGACCATCATCCCTTGAAATTCCTAAATCAGTTTCACAATCGGAATATGCGGTTGACCAGGTGGTCCCTAATGCTCCAAGAGTATAATCTCAACAGTCAGCATATTGCCGGGAGTGAGAACGTGATAGCAGATTGTCTATCAAGGGTTGATGATCCAAGATAGTCGTGCACGGTGTGTGGGTTGAGCAGGAGTAAAATTAGGCTATCATAACGCCGTCCAAAAAGATTATAAAACAATAAAATAAACGAGAAAACTCTTTCTTTTTTTTTAGTTTTGTAAGTCTTTATTGTTGTAGCATGATGCATGCGATATTGTGTTTTATGTATAATTCACACTTTAGTTGTTGTGCACCTTTTGCAATTAGTGGCAGCTAAGGGTAGCAGGTCGGTTGGTTGCCTGTCAGATTTTGATAATGCTTCTATGGTCGATTATCTAAAATCTTGGGGGGGCTGTGACGCACCCCAGTGCTTTGCAACGCAACCTGATTGTACTCCTTGGTACTCGACTGTACCGCCCGTGATCTGGCTACCGTCAGCCGCAATGTATATTGAGTGTGACAACTTATAACTATCTTCTTTGTATCTCTGCAAAGGTCTCGTCATGTGCTAACCAGTGGTGGGTTTTGTTTTAAGCCATGTCGAGACCTTTCATTTAATATGTAGTATCAATAGAGAAGTTGATAGATAAGACAATGGGAGTTCAGAGAGAGAGAGTGAGTTAGGCTTCAGAGCAAGAGGGTAGCAACGCGCCACGCTGCCGGCCGGGTGGACTGGTTGGCAGCCCTGCGCTTATAGCTAGGCGCGACAGGGTTGGTAGTCCATTGTTGCCTGCCTACGCTGCCTGGGCTGGGCCCATGTTGTCGTACAGCACACTGCCTGGAGGCTGGCTGCGTGTTCCATGACCAGGTTGCCTAGAACCTTTGAGATTCTAACATCCCTTGCCCTCTCTCCCAACTTCTCACTGTTGCACTCTTTCTCTCTGACTCTCTTTACAATACACATTACTCACACACAAGACAACACTATTAATACTTTCATGTATCAATTAACTGCACTGTCGTTTTGCTGCTGTGTCCGGAGTTCTGTTGCGTAGGGCGCATACGGACTCGGAGGGAAGACAGAGTGAGAGAAGCGAAGTAGCCTATGCGGTAGTAGGCTACCGGCGCAGTACTGTTGCCTGCAACCTTTTAGTTATTCCCAGTATAGATTCATTATTATAATAAGTGACTACTATTTATGTTCCTCCCATGTGTATTATTAGGTATCTACTGGATCATGAACATCTTGTATGCTACATGCTAGTGCATGTTAGTAGGGGACAGTTATTGTAGTGCATGCGCTTTCAAGTAGGCGTGTACATTTGTCATTTTGCATTTCACTGTCATACCTTTAGCCTGCTTCTATTCTACATTATTAGAGGCTTACTATTAACGTAGTTTCTTGAGTATTGCATTTCTTTAGTAATAACGTAACCTATAAATGTCTGAGGGAGTTTAGCCTCATAGCCTACCCCTGTTGTACACTTTCGCCGAGTTAAGGTACCTCGTTACCGTAGACGATAACTCTGTAGGGCGTTGGTGCTTTTGTTGTCTGGAGCATATAGTATTTGGGACTGGAATCGAGCGTGTCGTTGTCACTTAAGCCATTTCTGTCCTACGATCAAGAATCCCGAATATGTATTGCCGATCCAGCCGTAACAAAAGACATTGAAGGGCTTCTCGGTCAACTGTAATGATATTTCTATAACAACAGTGTCACAAGTGAAATGTCTCGGACTAAAACTGGACTCGACTCTGTCAGGTGAAACAATCTTGGAATCGATCCTGAGTAAATGTAGAGCATGTATAAAATACCTGTATAGACAGGTGGGGGTGCTTACCAGCGGCGACCAAAAAGAGCCTATGCCAAGCGCTTGGTCAATGTCATTTTGACTATTCTGTGTCATCGTGGTACTCTGCATCATCTAAATCAGCAAAGCACAAACTTCAGGTCACTCAAAATAAAATGTTTAGGTTCATGCTGAACCTAGGACCCAGATCGCATGTTGGCCAGGAACACCTTCAGTCACTTGGTATGCTCAATGTCTCTGACAGGGCCAAACAAATCAGACTCATTAATGCCTTCAAGATATTTTATGATACGGCTCCAGAGTATTTAAAGAGTAATTTTGTTAAAGCAAATGAGAGGATTGGACACAATACAAGGAATAGGATGTATAATTTTATGGTCCCGAGAATCCAAGGACAGGGTAAGCTAACATTTGTCTTCACTGCCATCAAAGACTGGAACAAACTACCCCAGTAAGTCCGTGAAAAGAGAACACTGTATTCCTTCAGACATAGCTTGAAGGAGCACCTGAACTGAACAGCTGCAAGAAGGGAGCACCAAGCGTATGTCTACTACTAAATACGACATAAGAGATAGGCAAAACAAACTGAAATGATTACTGAAATATTTTGACCAGTCCAATTATAGAATGTAAGGTATCTTAATATAACCCCCGAGAAATACTTTCTCTAAAGTATCTAAATTTGTTATCCTCCCCTTTTTCCCCAGCTAGCCTAACCTAATCCCACAAGGACCCCAATGGAAATCCGCCTAACGGCTTTATTGGGCTATACTTAGTTGGAATTATGCAAAGAAGGTACACGTCATATTTGTAAGATATTATGTGGTACCAACATTGTAAAATGCTAACTGAATAAATACTATTATTATAATTATTACCTTCTCTATCCACTCTGTCATAGGCCTTCTCCAAGTCCACAAAGGCAACATACAGCTTTTGTTGCTACTCCAGATATTTCTCCACAACGCATTCCTCGGTGGTTACCACACACACTACTTTCTCCTTTACCCTTATATAGGGGGGCTATTGTGCCTGTTTTCCAGTCATCAGGTGCTCTCCCCTTCTTCCATGCTAGTTTTCACATTTTCCATACCCATTCGATCACTATCTAACCACTATACTCAGCATTTCCCAACACACTTGTTACGACCGGGCACTCGGGTACACTAGGGCTCTTACACAGGACTCGAGTATGGCTCGCTGCCACAACGGAAACACACGATCCCAACCCCAGAGTACTGCCAGCCGAACAAAAAACGCCACTACCCTCCAGAGTTCTATCTGCTATAACGGGGTATACAAGAACTCGGTACTAGCGTTTCACACAACAGACTAATAGCAAGACGGGAGTTATCTAGTCTGGTCAGCAATCAAACAAAGAAGAAAGTACTACAACACTAAAGAATAGTGTTGGCCGAAGCCGAAGTAATCCACCCTTGAACTAAGAACTTAAGAAGTCCTCCACCCTCTACTTCGGATCGGCACTATTACGTTACGTTAAACAATAGTCCTCGAGCATCAAGCAAGGAATCTTCTGATAAGTTAGATGCTTCTCGAATACTCATAAGAAGTAAGTATCGGATTTTGAACAGCAATTTAATGAATAACTCACTGGTAATTAAAGGCTTTAAATTGACATAAGAAGAATTATAAGAATAAGCAATAGGATATGGCAAACATTAAGAAGAAGTACTCCGACAATGCACTGGCAATAGCC
>JBAKBP010012308.1:0-68116 GCA_037953745.1 Lithodes maja | reverse complement strand
CTTGCCTCTCACGCTTCTTCCTCTTGTTTCAGTTTCATTTTCTAGTTACATATTACGTTACATATTACTCTTGCCTCTCACGCTTCTTCCTCTTGTTTCAGTTTTATTTTCTAGTTACATATTACTCTTGCCTCTCATGCTTCTTCCTCTTGTTTCAGTTTTATTTTCTAGTTACATATTACTCTCGCCTCTCACGCTTCTTCCTCTTGTTTCAGTTTCATTTTCTAGTTACATATTACTCTTGCCTCTCACGCTTCTTCCTCTTGTTTCAGTTTTATTTTCTAGTTACATATTACTCTTGCCTCTCACGCTTCTTCCTCTTGTTTCAGTTTCATTTTCTAGTTACATATTACTCTTGCCTCTCACGCTTCTTCCTCGTTTCAGTTTCAGTTTCTAGATACATATTACTCTTGCCTCTCACGCTTCTTCCTCTTGTTTCAGTTTCATTTTCTAGTTACATATTACTCTTGCCTCACGCTTCTTCCTCTTGTTTCAGTTTTATTTTCTAGTTACATATTACTCTTGCCTCTCATGCTTCTTCCTCTTGTTTCACTTTTATTTTCTAGTTACATATTACTCTTGCCTCTCACGCTTCTTCCTCTTGTTTCAGTTTTATTTTCTAGTTACATATTCCTCTCACGCTTCTTCCTCTTGTTTCAGTTTTATTTTCTAATTACATATTACTCTTGCCTCTCATGCTTCTTCCTCTTGTTTCAGTTTTATTTTCTAGTTACATATTACTCTTGCCTCTCACGCTTCTTCCTCTTGTTTCAGTTTTATTTTCTAGTTACATATTACTCTTGCCTCTCACGCTTCTTCCTCTTGTTTCAGTTTTATTTTCTAGTTACATATTACGCTTGCCTCTCACGCTTCTTCCTCTTGTTTCAGTTTTATTTTCTAGTTACATATTACTCTTGCCTCTCACGCTTCTTCCTCTTGTTTCAGTTTCATTTTCTAGTTACATATTACTCTTGCCTCTCACGCTTCTTCCTCTTGTTTCAGTTTTATTTTCTAGTTACATATTACTCTTGCCTCTCACGCTTCTTCCTCTTGTTTCAGTTTTATTTTCTAGATACATATTACTCTTGCCTCTCACGCTTCTTCCTCTTGCTTCAGTTTCATTTTCTAGTTACATATTACTCTTGCCTCTCACGCTTCTTCCTCTTGTTTCAGTTTTATTTTCTAGTTACATATTACTCTTGCCTCTCACGCTTCTTCCTCTTGTTTCAGTTTCATTTTCTAGTTACATATTACTCTTGCCTGTCACGCTTCTTCCTCTTGTTTCAGTTTTATTTTCTAGTTACATATTACTCTTGCCTCTCACGCTTCTTCCTCTTGTTTCAGTTTCATTTTCTAGTTACATATTACTCTTGTCTCTCACGCTTCTTCCTCTTGTTTCAGTTTTATTTTCTAGTTACATATTACTCTTGCCTCTCACGCTTCTTCCTCGTTTCAGTTTCATTTTCTAGTTACATATTACTCTTGCCTCTCACGCTTCTTCCTCGTTTCAGTTTCATTTTCTAGTTACATATTACTCTTGCCTCTCACGCTTCTTCCTCTTGTTTCAGTTTCATTTTCTAGTTACATATTACTCTTGCCTCACGCTTCTTAACATAAGAACATAAGAAAATGGGAGTCTGCAGAAAGCCGATTGGCCCAAGCAAGGCAGATCCCTGAATTCCTCTTGTTTCAGTTTTATTTTCTAGTTACATATTACTCTTGCCTCTCACGCTTCTTCCTCTTGTTTCACTTTTATTTTCTAGTTACATATTACTCTTGCCTCTCACACTTCTTCCTCTTGTTTCAGTTTTATTTTCTAGTTACATATTCCTCTCACGCTTCTTCCTCTTGTTTCAGTTTTATTTTCTAATTACATATTACTCTTGCCTCTCATGCTTCTTCCTCTTGTTTCAGTTTTATTTCTAGTTACATATTACACTTGCCTCTCACGCTTCTTCCTCTTGTTTCAGTTTTATTTTCTAGTTACATATTACTCTTGCCTCTCACGCTTCTTCCTCTTGTTTCAGTTTTATTTTCTAGTTACATATTACGCTTGCCTCTCACGCTTCTTCCTCTTGTTTCACCTCTTGTTTCAGTTTTATTTTCTAGTTACATATTATTTTTGCCTCTCACGCTTCTTCCTCTTGTTTCAGTTTTATTTTCTAGTTACATATTACTCTTGCCTCTCACGCTTCTTCCTCTTGTTTCAGTTTTATTTTCTAGTTACATATTCCTCTCACGCTTCTTCCTCTTGTTTCAGTTTTATTTTCTAATTACATATTACTCTTGCCTCTCATGCTTCTTCCTCTTGTTTCAGTTTTATTTTCTAGTTACATATTACTCTTGCCTCTCACGCTTATTCCTCTTGTTTCAGTTTTATTTTCTAGTTACATATTACTCTTGCCTCTCACGCTTCTTCCTCTTGTTTCAGTTTTATTTTCTAGTTACATATTCCTCTCACGCTTCTTCCTCTTGTTTCAGTTTTATTTTCTAATTACATATTACTCTTGCCTCTCATGCTTCTTCCTCTTGTTTCAGTTTTATTTTCTAGTTACATATTACTCTTGCCTCTCACGCTTCTTCCTCTTGTTTGTTTTATTTTCTAGTTACATATTACTCTTGCCTCTCACGCTTCTTCCTCTTGTTTCAGTTTTATTTTCTAGTTACATATTACGCTTGCCTCTCACGCTTCTTCCTCGTTTCAGTTTTATTTTCTAGTTACATATTACTTTTGCCTCTCACGCTTCTTCCTCTTGTTTCAGTTTATTTTATAGTTACATATTACTCTTGCCTCTCACGCTTCTTCCTCTTGTTTCAGTTTTATTTTCTAGTTACATATTACTCTTGCCTCTCACGCTTCTTCCTCTTGTTTCAGTTTCATTTTCTAGTTACATATTACTCTTGCCTCTCACGCTTCTTCCTCTTGTTTCAGTTTTATTTTCTAGTTACATATTACTGTTGCCTCTCACACTTCTTCCTCTTGTTTCAGTTTTATTTTCTAGTTACATATTACTTTTGCCTCTCACGCTTCTTCCTCTTGTTTCAGTTTTATTTTCTAGCTACATATTACTCTTGCCTCTCACGCTTCTTCCTCTTGTTTCAGTTTCATTTTCTAGTTACATATTACTCTTGCCTCTCACGCTTCTTCCTCTTGTTTCAGTTTTATTTTCTAGTTACATATTACTCTTGCCTCTCACGCTTCTTCCTCTTGTTTCAGTTGTATTTTCTAGTTACATTACTTTTGCCTCTCACGCTTCTTCCTTTTGTTTCAGTTTCATTTTCTAGTTACATATTACTCTTGCCTCTCACGCTTCTTCCTCTTGTTTCAGTTTTATTTTCTAGTTACATATTACTCTTGCCTCTCACGCTTCTTCCTCTTGTTTCAGTTTTATTTTCTAGTTACATATTACTCTTGCCTCTCACGCTTCTTCCTCTTGTTTCAGTTTTATTTTCTAGTTACATATTACGCTTGCCTCTCACGCTTCTTCCTCTTGTTTCAGTTTTATTTTCTAGTTACATATTACTTTTGCCTCTCACGCTTCTTCCTCTTGTTTCAGTTTTATTTTCGAGTTACATATTACTCTTGCCTCTCACGCTTCTTCCTCTTGTTTCAGTTTCATTTTCGTTACATATTATTCTTGCCTCTCACGCTTCTTCCTCTTGTTTCAGTTTCATTTTCTAGTTACATATTACTCTTGCCTCTCACGCTTCTTCCTCTTGTTTCAGTTTTATTTTCTAGTTACATATTACTCTTGCCTCTCACGCTTCTTCCTCTTGTTTCAGTTTTATTTTCTAGTTACATATTACTTTTGCCTCTCACGCTTCTTCCTCTTGTTTCAGTTTCATTTTCTAGTTACATATTTCTCTTCACCCTCACTCTTTTACCCCATTCTTTCAGTTTATCTTTACCTTTTATTTCCACTGCCATTCAGCTGTATGTAACCTTTCCTTTCTAGCCCATCCATAGGTTGGCCATTCGTGTTTACCTCAAATAAAAGTAATTGCTACTTCCACCCCTTCTACACACACAGACACACACACACACACATATACACACACACACACACACACACACATACAAACACACAAACACACACACACACACACACACACACTCACTCTCTCTTTTATACATTACAATACATCTGTTGTTATTTGATATGAGAATACAAATAATCATTATCACTCTTAAAATCAGCATATAGTTTGTTCATGTTAAGCTAGATTGATACATAATTGTTCGTTTTATTACTCTCTCTCTCTCTCTCTCTCATTATCTTTCCTGACAATCTCGTTTTTTTCCGCCTTCCTTCCCCCTCTCTCTATGGCTCTTCACCCTTTCTTATGCCCTCTCAACGTTAATACCTACGGCACTAACTCTCACTTTTTGCTACCTCTCTCTCTCAAGGAGTGGAATAGTTTTCCAAGGGAGGTGGTCGATAGTAATTCAATGGATACGTTTAAGATAAGTCTGGACGATCATCTAATGGAGATTAATATGAAGGAATATACTTAAAATCAGTAGGTATGTAAGTGTAAATTCCCTTTCAGACTAATTTCGTGCTCTCCTATATAAACAAAATTCCTTGTAGGCATTTACTGACCCATAAGGATACACTTCCTGCTATTTTCCGGTACGGCTATATAGCCGGAGGGTGGGGAGAGAGCCTTCTACTTTGCTGTCCTATTCTTCTACTATAAGCTGTCCCTGTCTATAGTAGTATTAAGGCCAGACCACCTAGAAGGGACTGCAGGGTCTGTGTGGTCTGAGTATCATTGTAACTCTGTGTAACTGTAACACACACTCACTCACTCACTCTCACTCTCTTTCATTCTCACTCTCTCTCGTGTAAATATTGTAAAGGAGTACATCAAGTTCTATGTTGGAATTAAAAGGGTTTAATATCAAGAGTTCTCTTTTCCAATTTCTGTATCAGTTTTGTTCTTGGCAATCCGTCACATATGTTCATGCCATATATTAACTTGGTGGACTGGTGGTTGATTGTAAGCATTCACCCAATGTTGCTGTTTGTATCATTTTATGTAGTTTAGGTAATCGAGATACAATCAACCTTTTAATGATCAATAGCTTTGTTGTTTATTGTTTAACTTTGCAGTGTACTACGTTATCCTTTTCTCATCTTCTCTTTCCTTTCCATCCTTCAAAAAATATAAAAATAATACATAAATATATAAATATATACTGTATAACACTTTCCTTCTCGTCTCTTATCTTCTCTCCCCTGCTCATTTACTCCCTCTTAAACAAATTAAATGCTAATCTGTCAAGAACCGCGAATTTGGATAAAGCTCCACCAACACGACCCAAATTCAAAACCGCCAGGGATAACGACGGAGGACCGATGTCAGCCATGAATGTAAATGTAGATCCGATCAGAACCAAAAATTTGATTAAAGAACGTTCTGTGAGTTCTAAAACCGCAACTTTAAAGGTTTTCTATGCAAACGCTCGTAGCATACGCAATAAATTTTCAGATTTAGAGGAACTAGTGTTTACTGAAAATTATGATGTGATTGGTATAACAGAATCTTGGCTCAATACAGTAGATAGAGACTTTTTAGCAGAGTATTCACTTCCCGGTTATGTAATGTTTGAGAAAAGCCGAATAAATAAAAATGGAGGTGGCGTTTTATTTTATATCAAAGAAAGTCTTAACCCGACCCTCTTGTCAAAACCTCAAATTGTGAACGTCGACACATCTTTTGTGCTAATAAAGAATAATAAAGGTACACAAATAATACTTGCATTAATATACAGACCTCCAGCTCAATCAGTGCAAACTGACTGAGACATTTATGAACAAATTGCAGATGTAAGTAACTCACAAGATACCGTATTTTTTGGCGACTTTAATTTACCTGTGACCAAGTGGGGCGATACTCTTACTTCACACTCCGAACATGACTTGTATACGAACTTGCAAGAGAGTTCGCTTTATCAATTTGTTCGAACACCGACCCATGGTAATAACGTTCTTGACATTGTACTTGCAACAAAAGAAGAATTAATAGAGAATTTGAATGTTGGTGATGAATTCAGTAACAGCGACCATCGTACGATAACTTTCACTTTAAACTTTACTAGTAACGAACCAAATAGTAGCATCGAAAAAGTCCCTAATTTCAAGAAAGCAAACTTTCATAAACTTAACACCTTACGAGCGGCCTATGCGGTTTATTTATATGTACCGCCCAACGGGGTGTTTTTAGCCAAAATAGGGCTGTTTACGTGATCATTTTCATGCCTAAATAAGACCCAGAACGTAAAACAAGTATCTATCCCTGAAAGGGCATAAACAGAGCTTTCGAATGACACCATAACGATCCTTTTATGATGGCTAGTTTTCTTGCAAAAACCGTGCAACGCGAGTGCAAAAAGCATGTAATTAGGCAATTTCCCCATACAATTCCGTATATAGCGAGTGAGAGAGGGAGGGAGGAGGTGGGATTCGTGTCAGTAGGTTCGCCGCGGTGGTCGGGAGCAGTCATACGCTCGCTACTCTCCTGCCACCACTTGTCTCTTTCTCTCAGCAACATTACGTGCTGAAATTGCCACACGATATATGTCGAGCGCCGCCACATAGTCCAGCTTTATTTAACTCGACTTATGTTGCGCGCCGCTAATTAAGGGTTAAAGCTATGTTTAAAGAAACTGACTGGAGCTTTTTAATTAACAATAACGACATAAATACATCTTGGAAGTTATTCGAAACCACTTACCTAAAAGCAGTGCAAGACTGCATACCATCGAAAATACGCGTCCAGGCCATAATAATAAGCCCAAATGGTGGAATAAAGATATTTCAAACTGCCTGCTTGCTAAAATA
This sequence comes from Lithodes maja, assembly GCA_037953745.1. Classification (NCBI taxonomy): domain Eukaryota; kingdom Metazoa; phylum Arthropoda; class Malacostraca; order Decapoda; family Lithodidae; genus Lithodes; species Lithodes maja. Next base: position 61,268 of record JBAKBP010012308.1, on the reverse strand, counting down.
TTTGCTAATGATAGATTAAAATCCTCACAAAATGACGAAGAACGGGTGAAATTTGTAGAGCTACGACGCAAAGCCAAAAAGTTAATTAAGCAAAGTAAAAAGATCCTAGAGTTACATATTGCGAATCAAAGTAAAACAAACCCGAAAGAATTCTATAGTTATATCAGAAAGAAAAAAGTAGTTACTTCAACTGTTGGACCATTAGTCGATGAAAATGGAGAATACACCAAAGACGAAGTACAAATGAGTAATGCCCTCAATACCTTCTTTGCATCAGTTTTTACAACAGAAGACCTCAGTGATATCCCTACACCATCGCCGATTCAGATTGATAATTCAGATGTTCTAAGCAATATCACCGTTACAGAGAGAGAAGTATTGAATTGTTTAGATAAACTCAAGGTAAATAAAACGCCTGGACCTGATACAATCTCGCCTAGAGTTCTAAAGGAAGCTAAGGATGAGCTCTCCAAACCACTGACATTATTATTCAATAAATCCTTGCAGTCTGGAACTATGCCTGATCAGTGGAAGATAGCCAACGTAACACCGATATTCAAAAAAGGCAGCAAATCCCTACCCAGTAACTATCGTCCAATTAGCTTAACCTCAGTTGTATGTAAAATGCTAGAAACGGTCATAAGAGACAGACTCGTAAATCACTTAGAGGAAAATAACATACTTAAAGATACTCAACACGGCTTTCGTAAAAAACGTTCCTGTTTAACAAACCTCTTAGACTTCTTCCACGATATCCTCAACCTCTACAATGAGAGTAAAGCTGTAGATATTATATACCTTGATTTTCAAAAGGCCTTTGACAAAGTTCCCCACAAACGTTTACTGCTAAAACTAAAAGCGCATGGAATACAAGACGGTGTGTTGAAATGGATAGAAAATTGGCTCAGCGACAGAAAGCAAAGAGTAGTCATAAACGGTAAGGCATCTAAATGGACCAATGTAAGTAGCGGAGTACCCCAGGGATCGGTACTAGGACCAATTCTCTTTCTAATTTACATCAACGACATAGATGAGGGTCTCACCTGTACAATCTCAAAATTTGCTGACGATACAAAAATTGCAAATAGCGTACTCTCAAAAGAACAAGTTGACGATATGCAACACAATCTAGATAAATTGTCATGTTGGGCCCAAATTTGGCAAATGAGTTTCAATGCGGATAAATGTAAAGTACTACATATCGGATACCTAAATGAGAAAGCAAACTATTCGATGAATGGCACTCAGCTTAAGAATGTAAACAGAGAAACCGATCTGGGAGTAACAATATCGAGTAACCTAAAACCGAGTCAACAATGTTCAGAAGTTGTTAAGAAGGCAAACAAAATAATTGGCTTTATAGGCAGATCATTTGAGCATAAATCCAAAGACGTAATCCTAACCCTTTACAATTCCTTAGTCCGCCCTCTTCTGGAATACTGCGTTCAATCCTGGTGCCCTTATTACCAAAAAGACATAAACAAGCTTGAACGAGTTCAACGTAGAGTTACCAAAATGATACCTAGCCTAAAGAACAAACCATACGAAGAGCGTCTTAGAGAATTAAATCTATTTCCTTTAACCCAGCGCAGATTAAGAGGTGACTTAATTCAAGTGTTCAAAATCATCAAAGGCATCGACAATATGAACTGTAGTAAGTACTTCACTATCGACCAATCTAATTACACGCGGGGAAACGGTTGCAAAATTATTGGTAAATCTTTTAACTCACACGAATCTAAGAATTTCTTCTTCAATCGAGTTGTCAACTTGTGGAATGGGCTTCCCCGAGACGTTATAGACTGCAGCACCGTTGATTCATTTAAATTCCGCCTAGACAAATATCTCGCATCAAACCCGCGACTGACTGCGTTTGTAAATGAATAACTTTATCCTCCCCTCAGTTACTAACCCATATGTCCCCTACTAACTTCCTAGTCCTGCCACGTTAGTGGCAGGGCAGTAGTTCCCTTTCCAATGTTCCCTTACCCACTCTAAACCACTGTTTGAACACTTGATCCTCAGTGTTTTGGAGGACAAGCAGCCTAGAAGGGTCACTAGACCTGTTGTTGCTTGATTTCCTTTGTACTCCTTTGTACTCTCTCTCTCTCTCTCTCTCTCTCTCTCTCTCTCTCTCTCAGTTCCCATACCTCCAATATTTGTCCATCTCAATGTCTCTAACAGATGTAATACCTGTCTGTCTACCTCCCTCTGTGTTTTCTGTAAATTTCTCGTTTTATTCCTGTCTACCATGCCTCATGTTTATTTAGGTATTATGTCAAGTTATTGTCTTCTATTTTGTCTCGCCTCTGGTTGCCACGTCTTGCATCACCTGTCTAATCACGTCTGTTTGTCTCGTTTCTTTATCATCTGTCATAATCTCTTCCTGCCTTATCTACCACGCCTCTATCACATCCATTGCGTCTGTCTTTGTCTCATTTATGTCTCGCGTATCACATATATATATATATATATATATATATATATATATGTTCTTCGTTTCAACTATTTCCCTCGTCTTATCTGTTTCTTCACCAATCAAAAGAGTCTCTGTTCTTTAGGTTTAGCTATCAATAATGTATCTGTTTATCACCCATCTGTTCTTCATCTGTCAATAATGTCTGTTTGTCTCTTAATCTGACAATTGTGTCTGTCGTGTACGTTTGTCTGTCTATATAATACCCTTTGTAAGTTAACTGTATCTAATGCCTGCCAGCGTACTTCCGGTTGTCACCACGCAATCTACCCTTATCTGTTTAGTCCGTGTTAATTTTCATCACTCTTGTTTGCCTCTTGTCATTGTTTGCCTTGCCAGTCTATTCCGGCTCTGTCTCACCACTGTCTGCCAATAACTGTGTGTGTCTACGTGTATATGTCTGCCTATAACCTATTCTGTCTGACTCGCTTAATTCTGTCCATTGTTTACTTTGCCAGTCCGTCTCGTCTCTGCCTCACCATAGTCTGCGTATCATAAAGTGAGTCTATCTACTTATAATCCGTATGCCGTTTCTATGTCTAATTTACCTACGTTTATTATACCTATTCTCCTCTCATCTCCGCAATACATCTACTTTGGAGCCCCATCTGTCTACCATGTTATTCGTCTGCCGTGCCTATATTGATTTACGTACGTTTGTTTAATGTATTCCCCCTCTACTATGTAATATATCTACTCGTGTGCCTAATCTGCCTAACAATAATCCGTATGCCGTGTCTATATCTACTTTACCTACGTCTACTGTACATCTTCCCCTGCCTCACCCCCCCTTTCTACTCTGCAATATATATCTACTCGTGTGCCTAACTACCTATTAACTACCTGTCGTGTCTAAGTCTACTATAGCTATCCTCTGCTACTCTACTCTTTTCTGTTATCTAATGTATCTACTTGTGCACTATACCTAATACGCATCTACCTTGTTTATGTCTACTCTCCCCTTGATTCTGCTCCCCCCCCCCCCCTCTTCTCTGCTGTAAAATATATCTAATCATGTGCCTCTATACATCTAGCTATTATCCATCTACCGTGTCCATGTCTACTGTAGCTCTCCCCTCTTTGTACTTTGCAATATATCTCCTCGCGTGCAGAGACAGACTTCAACATCGGGAGCACCATCGTCTACCCTACTTTACATCACTCATCACCCCTTCCTCTCTCTCTCTCTTACTCCTTCCTCTTCTCTTCATATCTCTCACACTCACTCCTTCCTTTTGTCTCACTCTCACACACACACACACACACACACACACACACACACACACACACACACACACACACTCTCTCTCTCTCTGCCATCTTTTCGTTTACCCTTTGTTCATTCTATCTTACCTATTTATCAACTTTTTTCTTTCTTTCACGCCTTACACACTGTTTTTCTTTCTTTCACGCCTTACACACTGTTTTTCTTTCTTTCACGCCTTACACACTGTTTTTCTTTCTTTCACGCCTTACACACTGTTTTTCTTTCTTTCACGCCTTACATTGTTTTTCTTTCTTTCACGCCTTACACACTGTTTTTCTTTCTTTCACGCCTTACACACTGTTTTTCTTTCTTTCACGCCTTACACACTGTTTTTCTTTCTTTCACGCCTTACACACTGTTTTTCTTTCTTTCACGCCTTACACACTTTTTCCTTTTCCTCTTCAAATTCTGTCTTTCATCTATTCCCTTCGTCTCTCTCTTTCTTCCCCTTTCCGATTACCATCTCACTCATTCCTCCTCCCTTTTTCCTATCCCTTTCCTCTGCCCTTTAGAGTTTCTTCGTCTCTAATATTTATCTTAACGTTCTTTCTCACCTTACCTTACCTTTGGATACCTTTGGATGTGTTCGCCGCTCCTCTAGCGGCACCAAGGAGCGCGACGCCCCTCGTTATGGGTGGTGATTTGGTGCAGTAGACTGTTTGAAGCGACAGCTCGCTCCCTTGCGAGGATGGGCTCGTCTGGCACTTTTTGCAGTTCGACATCTAGGGCTCTCTTGAAGTTGTCTAACGAGATGTCCCTCATGTCTCTTACTCGCCGTGGGAGTTTGTTGAAGAGACGTGGGCCTCTGTGTGATAACCAGCCCTCTCGCAGAGAGCCCATAGCACCCCTGTTATTCATCCGGGGGATTTCGCATTCCCAGCCTCTCCTATCACTGAATTTCACGACTATCGGAGTATGTAGGTTTGGTACTAAACCCTCTGCGATTTTTCATGTGTATATTATTAGGTAACGTTCTCTTCTACGTTCCAGTGAGTACAGATCCAGTACTCTTAAACGCTCCCAATAGTGTAGATGTTTTATCGAACTTATATGCGAAGTGAAATTTCTTTGTACACTCTCTACGTCATTTATTTCACCTGCTTTGTATGGGGATGTTAATACGCTACAGTATTCAAGCCGCGGTAGCACTAGAGATTTGAAGAGCGTTATCATAGGCAATTCACCGCGTGTTTTAAAAGTACGCAGAATCCAACCCGTTAGACGTTTCGCAGCCGCCACTTTGACCTGGTTATGTACTTTGAAACCCATATTTTCAGACATTAATACCCCAAGGTCTTTCACAATGTCTTTCCGTTCTATTATGTGGTTAGATTCTGTTAAGTAATTTGTAATTTCTTTAACACCATTATTATCTCCGTACCGTATTAATTGGAATTTTTCCTCATTAAATTGCATGTTGTTTTCCCTGGTCCACTGGAACACTACATTCATGTCTCCCTGCAGTCGGCCCGTGTCCTTGTCTCTAATATTTATCTATTTTGTATACAACTTCCCAACTTATACATTTTCTCACACCCCATTCCTCTTCCATTATATAGTAATCCATTCACTGTTAATCATTCTCGCTTACCCATTTTCATTTAGTCCTTCTTCGTTCGCTATTTCTCTTACTTCTCCCTATAATCCTCTTTGACATTCCTTCTTCACCGCTCACTGCCCCCCCCCCCCCCCCTCTCTCTCACTCTCTCTCCGCTAGCGTCTATAGTAATCTCCTCTTTACCTCCACGGTCTAAAGTTATACGCCATTCTTTCTTCCTTGTGTACACCCGTCAACATAGATAACGGGTACAAGGCTAAATATATCTATCCTCTTATAGATACTTAAGCGTAAGTAATATAACACAAACTATACAACGTTAAACCATCCTTTTGACAATTAAGATCTGTTTTGAGCTTTGGTTAATATTATGTAGATACAAAACTAGACTATCATAATTAATAGTAATGCTGTAACACTTATTTCAGTTGGCAGTTGTACTTGTATTTTTCCTGTTTATGTGGCCATCTATTTCTCCATCCTTATCAATGATTTCATCTTTATGCTTCTCTTTGCCTTTTATAATGCTCAGACGTTTTAATTTTCGCTCATTTTTATCTCCCTATTCTTATTTATATTTGTTTATCTATCCTATCTACTCCTTCTACTTTCTCTCAACCTTTCCTCTCAGTCTCTACATATATCCCTTTTACTATACACTATACACCTTTCCTCTCCGTCACCACCTATATCCTCTATATACTTTCTTCCTTCCCAGATTTACTTCGAATCTCCTCCTATCCATGTATCGGTCCCTGCTGCTCTGTTTACCACTTTAACCCCTTCAACATTATGACGACCCTTTTCCACTTTATTCAAGTTATCCTAAGACGATATTATTCAGCTTTGGAGGGATCTCTAAGAATCAAAGCGGTACCGGTAATGTATATCTCAATTAACCCTTTCAAAATGCCTTCCTAAACTAAATAAAATTGTCTACTGATACCCAGAATATAAGGAAGGAATGCGCCCTCAAAAACTGAAGGGGTAAATACGATGGCGCCATTTTTTGTTATACTCGGGCTAACACTCGGCGATATTGTTCAGCTTAGAAAATACGTGTGATTGCTATTGGAAATAAACAATTAAACCAAGTCATTCCTTGACAAATATTATATCTTGCTGTCGTGTACTTTGGTTAACAATGCACGATTTTATTAAGCTCAGAAAAGGTCTCTCGTAGCCAAAGCGTTAACTGCTACTACCCATATATTAGTTAGCTCTCATATCAACGTCCCCTTCCTACTGTCCCTATACATGTTCCTGCAACTTTTTCGTCCTCATCCAGTCACTACACCTCTTCCTGTTCCCCCAGACCTTTCCTACTACCATTATATCAATTCTTACTACTCATCCTTTTCCTCCTAACATCCTGACTTCCCTTCCTTGTTCTACGCTATTCTTACTTCTCCTCCTCCCCTCACACTGCCTCTACGCCCCTCCCTACTCCTCTTACATTCTTATACCCGCCCCTCTACGCAATTCTACTTATTCTAGCCCCTCCCTATCCCTCCTACTTATTCTAGCCACCCCCTACTCCTTCTAATTTCTTCTAGCCGCCCCCTACGCCCTCCCTATCCCTCCTACTTATTCTAGCCACCCCCTACTCCTTCTAATTTCTTCTAGCCGCCCCCTACGCCCCTCCCTATTCCTCCTACTTATTCTAGCCGCCCCCTACTCCTGCTACGCCCCTCGTACTTCTCCTTACTCCCCATACACATCTCACAGGGGCCGTTAGTGTCAGATTCACAAAAGGTGTTTTTGTCAAGGGCCCTGTTCCCCTCCCCTTTCCCCTTCCTACCCCTCTTCTCCTTAACATTCTCTACCCTCTTCGCGTCTTCTTGGAGTTTCTTCTCTGCTTCCTATTTCCTTAGAAATCTCTCTATACTAACACCTTTCCCTCCCTCTCTCTCTGACTTAATTATGAAACATACGTAGTGGTACCGGTACTCATGTTGCCCTATCCAATCAATCAATCAATCAATCAATCAATCAATCTCTCTCTCTCTCCACCCGGTAGCTCCCATATCTCGGCATCTCTGCAACTATCTTCCCCTTCTCTGTATCGGTCCATCAGTGTACCTCATTCTTTCACTCTCTTTCTTTCTCTCACATTTAACAATCTTTCTTTACCCCACCCCCTCTCTCTCCATATCCATCACACACACACACACACACACACACACACACACACACACACACACACACACACAGCCCGTAGCCTAGTTGGTAGAGCTCTCGTCTCACACACGAGGGGTCGGGGGTTCAATCCCCGGCCGGGCGGAGACAAATTGGGCTTGTCTCCTTTCATACATGTGTTAGCCTCAGTTCACCTAGCTGTAAATAGGTACCTGGAATAAGTGGACGACGTTGTGACGTCCCATCTGGGGTTGGCAAAAATGGTACAAGGCGAGATGGGTATCATATGGTTCACCTAAGCTGATGGCTACCTAAGCCTTCGGGCGAGACGGTACCGTCTATAGTGAGAATGGTACCATACAGATCCACCCTAAGCCTTCGTTTCCAATGTCGCCAATTGGCTAAAATACAGACTACACACACATCCACAGCCATTCCAACAGTACATAAAACACTTAACATGCATTTCACGCAATACATTCCCAGTTAAGGAGGCGCGATAATAATGAGCTTAGCTCGCATTGCGTGGATTCCCCTTGACGAACAAGTAACTGAGTAACACGGTTCGCTATGGTCCTGTGGTCTAAGGCGCTGTACGGTGGTCTCGCGCTGACTGCGGGCGCAAGGGTTCGAATCCACCAGAATCCTAATGGTTTATTCGGCCATAACGACGGAGAGAATTGTATCGTGGTTCCTCCCTAACCAAGCTGCTATCAGCCTGTGTTCGCCCACACATCTTCTCACCAATACAAAGTGCATCTGTGTATGTACTTGGTGGGAAGCCAGATACCTCACGGTCGCCAAAGGTCGCATGAGACCTTGTAGTTAAGGTAGAATAAGTAGTGTACTGTACCTAGGTTTAAGAAAAACTCTGTAGATTTTCAGCCTCAGGGCTGCAATTAATAATAAACCGATAATAATAATTATTATTATTATACAAACACATACATACACACACACACACACACACCACGGAAAGTTTACCAGTTTTCTCTTATTAAGGGAAACACATATTGAAACACACACTTCAATAACCTACAAACGCATATTGAAACACACACTTCAATAACCTACAAACAAACCATTTTAATATCACACATAATACTATACAAACACAAACTCCATCATCCAGGTAATGATGTTTACAAGTCATTTACAGTTGGGAATAGCTAGTTAATGTCAGCCAGCCAGCCAGCCAGTCAGATAGCAACTCAATCAGTAAGTAGCCAAAAAGCAAGTCGATCAGTCTGTCAGTCAGTCAACTATTCACTCAGTAACTCAGTCTATTAATTAGTGGATCAGTCAACCAGTCAAGGAACTATTCAATAAGTTAGTCAGTCAGTCTGTCAGGAAGTAAATCAATCAGACAGTCAACTATGCAATCAGTAAGTCAGTCAATCAACTAGTATATCAGAAAGTCAGCTTATTAGAAAGTAGCCAACACTAATTCATAAAAGGAGGAGGATAATTAATCTCAAGAGAAGGGAATTGAAGAAGAGCCTCTCAAAACAACAATAGCATTTTTTTTTTTTTTCAAAAGACCTCCGTCTACGTATTGTGAAAAACCTGTTATCCTTTGGTAAATACGGGGGTGAGTGTGTGAAGTGAGAGACAGTGAATTGAATGATGGATACATGTTTTCATAATACGTAAAATACGATGTACATAAATAAAAGATGTGTCGGATGGTTGAAAGCCACAGTTGTTCGCGCGTTTGGGGCTAGCAACACGTATTATGAAAAACATGTATCCATCATTCAATTCACAATAGCATAGTTCAAACAGTAAGCCAGCCTTCGTTCACCTCACACACACAAACCTGGACAACATAGTAGCTTTTAGGATGGAGACCTTGCGAAAATGCCAAGTTAAAGAGCCATTAATTAATTGACCACTTGCGAGTTTCAAGCTATAAGGAGGTTGGAGCTTTAGACATCGATATATAACAAAGTTACCAGCAAAAAAACGGTTGTAGTGCATTTATAAATACATATCAAATTCAGCACAATTTCTATCCATCATCAACTCGTATTATTTCTGTATTTCTCCTAAATAATAATGTTTACAGCTCCAACTTCCTTATAATAATAATGTTTACAGCTCCAACTTCCTTATATACCAAAACTCGCAAGTGGTCAATTAAAGCGCTCTACCTATCAAATACCACCCATTAAAGCGCTCTACCTATCAAATACCACCCATTCAATTAAAGCGCTCTACCTATCAAATACCACCCATTCAATTAAAGCGCTCTACCTATCAAATACCACCCATTCAATTAAAGCGCTCTACCTATCAAATACCACCCATTCAATTAAAGCGCTCTACCTATCAAATACCACCCATTCAATTAAAGCGCTCTACCTATCAAATACCACCCATTCAATTAAAGCGCTCTACCTATCAAATACCACCCATTCAATTAAAGCGCTCTACCTATCAAATACCACCCATTCAATTAAAGCGCTCTACCTATCAAATACCACCCATTCAATTAAAGCGCTCTACCTATCAAATACCACCCATTCAATTAAAGCGCTCTACCTATCAAATACCACCCATTCAATTAAAGCGCTCTACCTATCAAATACCACCCATTCAATTAAAGCGCTCTACCTATCAAATACCACCCATTCAATTAAAGCGCTCTACCTATCAAATACCACCCATTCAATTAAAGCGCTCTACCTATCAAATACCACCCATTCAATTAAAGCGCTCTACCTATCAAATACCACCCATTCAATTAAAGCGCTCTACCTATCAAATACCACCCATTCAATTAAAGCGCTCTACCTATCAAATACCACCCATTCAATTAAAGCGCTCTACCTATCAAATACCACCCATTCAATCCTAACATGCTTGTGCTTTCAATTCATCCATTGTATATTGCATTTTGATAGCGAAATGCAATGCAATTTCTTAAGTAATTACTGGAAGCGAAGATTTGCTTATGGTTATGTTTTAGCAATTTTTTAATAACGTATTTAGAGGTAATGTTTCAAAACTAATAAGGTGAGTAAAATTAACGAATATCAACGATATTATAATTATCAACTCCACATTAAGGGGCTATTACTATAAACCTGGAATTGGGTTTCATGCTAACGTAAATGGACACACACACACACACACACACACACACACACACACACACACACACACACACACACACACACACACACACACACTTACTACAACAAAGCTCTGGCGATTATACACATGTACATATTATCACGGATACAATAATAACGTTTATGTTTTAAGAGACGTACACATAGCTCTAGTACACGCACCAGTCATACATTACAGTACTTACAAGGTGCCACCGTACACACGTCATCACGATACGCCTTACTCTCTCATACACGGACTACATTTAGTGTTTAGTTTGCCCCATAGACCCCCTTCAACCTAAAACAAAATATATATACCGTCCCCCTAGCCCCCTTCAAGATAAAAACACAATTTATAAACCGGCTCCCTAGCCCCCCTTCAAGCTAAAACAAAATAAATACACTGCCTCCCCGGAACTCCAAGCTTAAAGAAAACGCCCCTCAGAGCTCCACTCAACTTAAATGTGTACATTTATCGGTAAAACAAATGTTTTTCCTAGTTACAGGCTCGCTATAATCGACAAACTAATAGGGCAAAAGTCTTAACATCGCCGAACGAACACACCGAAAGGTACACATGCAACGTACATACATTACATACTAAGTAGGTGCCAGAGTGTTCATGTCAGCACACCACACACACACACACACACACACACACACACACACACACACACACACACACACACACACACCAGGGCTACCGGTACTTCTTAGTGTCTGATATACAGTATGTAGGCAATTATCATACAGCGCTTTCTTTAGTACTCTATTGTATTCCTCGTGTGTGTGTGTGTGTGTGTGTGTGTGTGTGTGTGGTGTCCTTGGTTCAACTATATAATCATATAAATACAACTGAATGTTATTTTATTACACACACAACGTCCGAATGGAAAGAGAGAAAGAGAGAGAGGTGATAAACAATACAATATATAGTTACATAATAAAACCAACAAACACCTTAACAAACATTAAATCATTACAAATTCAGTGACCCTAGAAAAGTAAATAGGTGTAATTATGTTACGTTATCTTACTGGGGAAGGATACTCAAGATGCCATAAGTTAAGGCGAAGTGAGAGGATAACAAACTAATTAATTAATAGTATATTCCTTGTCCACGACGTCATAGCTTCCTCATAATAAGGACATTATGTTATAATACCTAGATATGACTTGCTATACTGTAGAGTATTAATGGAATAACCTTTGCCAAATTAAGGATATGACTGTCATAGGGAGATAAGGCACCTTAAGTATTTTGAGTACCGGTATCTGGCCCTGACCCCAGCTCTTCTGTTTACGGCTTATGGTTGATCATTGATGGAAGGTGATCGGGATAAGTGTGTGGCTGTAGGCTATGGGTCCTACAAACACCGTGGGTTCACCTACTACTGTACTGTATATCAACACAAGCAGGGGAAGCTTGTTTAGCCCTTTATCTCAACTGTATCAAACACAATGGTGGTCTTTATGAATATCCCCGCTTCGCTCCATTAGTTTGGAGATTCTAAGACGTTTCACTCCATTAGTTTAGCGATTATAAACGTTTACTTTATTCAGGTGTCGTTTTCTGGTCGAGCAATAGCGATCCTGCAAATTAGGGGAAGTCGGCCTTCGACCGGGAATTTATTTTCCTGGATAATGTATATAATTAGCTTAAAGGGGGGGGGGGGGGTAGCTTGACTGGGACAGACTAATAATAAATTGCTCGAATATGTCAAAAACAATGAAAACCGTCAATAATACTGAAACACATATATCATTAAGAGCCCGCAAGCGCCGGATGGGCTTGTGTTGGTAATGGATGTTAATTGTTTACCTCCACGGAGTATATATTGGAGGAATATCGGACCATTATAAGACAACAACATTTTTGTCAACATAATATCAAAACTAAAAGTATACGAATATTATAAAACCAACAACCGGAACCTTTACTACACTTGTTCTACACCGACTCAATATGTTTAATCAGGCTGACAATTCTGATGATCATGAGGAAGTAGATTCATTAATAAAATATCTGCAAAATACATATTTGTTCCCATTACTTATGAAAATATATAGCTCAAAATCAATGAAAAGTAACACTTTTCCGATGAAATTTGTTTACGCAAGTATATATTATACAAACTATGTATGTACAGTATGTATGTATGTATATACTCAGGAACATACCCCATTCCTGGGGGTGGCCGACTCGAAACAGAGCCCGAACCGAAACAATATTCAAGGGTTCTAATTCTCAGGGTCCGGGACCACTTTCGCATTCCCTCGCCCCTTTCTCTGTCTCGATGAGTAGGAGAATTTTACAAGGGGAGGAGGATTCCTAGCCCCCTGCCCCCATACAAACGATATATACAAACGATAGAAAAGAATAATATATTAATAACTAATTATAAACATAGAGGTATATTAAACAACTTTGTACTAAGCACACACTACAGTATAAATTACATTATTTCAGTTATCAAAGTAATTGTCCTAATTACAATTCAAAGCTACATATTATTATGTTCCTTCCAACAACCAACCATACTATTTTAGTTCTCAAAGAGTATTTACCCAAATACATTAACACAACATATAGATACACACAAACAGCCTTGGGAAGTATTCAAGTAGACATCCAGACAGACAGACATACAAGGAGATGCATGTGGTGAGGAGAGGTAAGTGCAGTCATTAAGGATACCAATGTCACCTACACATACACACACACACACACACGTAAATAAACACACACATAGCCGACACGCAAAGTAAAACTAAGATACCGGCACTAAATATCGTTGATAGGGCCTGGAAAACCTTTACTGCGTGAGTGGAAAGTCCTGTTTTCGCCTGGGTAGTTCAGGCAATAAACAGATTACACAGGCTATGATATTTAAGGTTTTCATTTGTACATAAGTGGTGAATGGAGATATACTGTACATATAACTATATAATAATACTGTAGGCACTCGTGGCAACAAATCCCAATTGACAATAAGCCAAAGTTAAAGATCAGCAAAACTACAATACATGGAATAAATTATTAACAATAAATAGGTATTAACAAAGTGTAACCCCAAGAAGGTAAATGTGACATGAGTTAAGAGTACTTCACACATTCGCTATTTTGATCCCGACGCTCCACGACTGGCCACATTTAGGGCAATCATGGGCGTGGTCGTGAACAGGCAGGGAATGTCGTGGAACGGTCTAGCAGCGTCCTCATGTGTTGGGAGTGGCGCAAAACTATTTTGGGTCTGCCCAAAACTAAGTACGGTTGTCGTGGGCCATTAGCTGTTGTTGTGCCGTCGTAGCATCGTCGCTAACGTCGAGGCACCATCGTTGCACCGTCTTCGGAAATTGTTTCACCGTCAGCTGCATGACGTCACTGTCGACACACACCAGCGGTGCCACATCAACTCACGACCGTACAACGACGGTAAAACAACGGGGCAACACGTAATCCTACCATATTCTGACAACAACTAATGACTGTGCAATGATAGCGTAACGTCTGAAAAGATGGTGTGACGACAGCGACATTACGTGAGAAGACAGCGAGAAGACGTGGCTCCACCACACATCGCAGCCCAAACAAAGCCAATACGATGGCGCTGCGTTACCCCGAGACATTGCACGTGTCATTGTACCACTGTCATGACACAGTCATGCTGCTGTCGTCTGTCACCGTGGGACCGTCTTTCCAGGCCATACTTGGTCGTGCCCAGTAATTGTGAACCTCGTGGGCCCGTCGTAGCTCCATTCCGTCGTTGATCATCATATGTTACCGTTGTTACACCGTCTTCCCACGGTCTTTCCAGAATCGTCGTGACCGGTAATCGTGAATTTGTGAAGTTAGGTAACTGCAACCAACAGGTGTGATGGAGCTAAACACTTCAATGTCAAAATTATCAGGCGTGACCCGAATGCGTTACTCAAATCGGGGATTAAGGTGACTCGTAACCAGAAGGACGGAGTTCCTCCCGTCTTTCGGCCGAGATACTGAGGCCTTAACCTCACGTTTTTACCAGAGAAATATCCATTTGCATGAAGCAGGTGAGCTAACATCCGAGTCGCAGTCAAGGTCACAGAGGATGGCACTGGCAGCTCCCGTCTCAATAGAGCTTGTAGTTTTCGTGTCAGATTCCTTGATACTGGCAATTTTGGGTTTCTCGATTTCGGCTTTCGGCATAAAACACACACACACACACACTCAGTAGAAAAAATACACATAGCCTACTGATAGTAAAGCCTAAATCAATTATGTACACAAAGACGACTACATGAACGTTAATCAATACACAGGTAAAAAACACCGACAGAGAAGAAAGTACACGCATATGGAGCTTTTAGGTACCACTTACACGCAGTCTCTTAACCCTCTCTCTCTCTCTCTCTCTCTAACGGAAATACATACATACACACATCAATAGTGTAGATAATATTTGATAGCTAAGAAACAATAAACAAATACTGTATTAAATGTTATTAAGAACATCTAGTTTGCACCTATAGTTCAACATAAAGCTAACAACTATAATCAATATATATTTATCATAAATATATATGTAACACACAGGCAGACACAAACAGTACGGTACCCATAGTAAGGCACGCCGTTAATTGAAATCCATAAACTAATAATTACGTTAGATGTATTTATGTACAAAAATAATGTATAAATTAATTATTTCAGTAGCCTAGATATATAATTAAAGAACGATAAAACCAGTCAACAATAAATCAAAATGATTATACAATAATGAAATCAATACATATAACGAATTAAACACAACCAAAGATGAGTCACCAGTAGAGTATACAGTATATCTCCATGTGTACAATCATAGAGAACAATGGTGTATGCAAATATATTAAGAACCAAAATATGTATGCGATGTGTTCCTTGGTTATCCAGTAAATATCATTCTGGAGGTTGCGGGGCGCGAGGGGGCCAGATATTACTTGTTTCTGTTCTTCGAGTACCAAGTGAAAGTACTGACCATGTTTCATCTAAATCCATCCACATGTTGTTGTTAAATAATCCAACTCACAAACGGAACATAGACAGCCAGCCAGACAGACGGACACACCACGACGATCATATAACTTCCGCACAAACTTCGCTTAGAAAAAACAACAGAGTAAACACACAAAAATCTAACATCCAACTCCCATACTCAGACCTCAAAATCTAACATCCAACTCCCATACTCAAACCTCAAAATGTAACATCCAACTCCCATACTCAGACCTCAAAATGTAACATCCAACTCCCATACTCAGACCTCAAAATCTAACATCCAACTCCCATACTCAAACCTCAAAATGTAACATCCAACTCCCATACTCAGACCTCAAAATGTAACATCCAACTCCCATACTCAGACCTCAAAATCTAACATCCAACTCCCATACTCAAACCTCAAAATGTAACATCCAACTCCCATACTCAGACCTCAAAATCTATCATCCAACTCCCATACTCAGACCTCAAAATGTAACATCCAACTCCCATACTCAGACCTCAAAATGTAACATCCAACTCCCATACTCAGACCTCAAAATCTATCATCCAACTCCCATACTCAGACCTCAAAATGTAACATCCAACTCCCATACTCAGACCTCAAAATGTAACATCCAACTCCCATACTCAGACCTCAAAATGTAACATCCAACTCCCATACTCAGACCTCAAAATGTAACATCCAACTCCCATACTCAGACCTCAAAATGTAACATCCAACTCCCATACTCAGACCTCAAAATCTAACATCCAACTCCCATATTCAGACCTCAAAATCTAACATCCAACTCCCATACTCAGACCTCAAAATCTAACATCCAACTCCCATACTCAGACCTCAAAATCTAACATCCAACTCCCATACTCAGACCTCAAAATGTAACATCCAACTCCCATACTCAGACCTCAAAATGTAACATCCAACTCCCATACTCAGACCTCAAAATCTAACATCCAACTCCCATACTCAGACCTCAAAATGTAACATCCAACTCCCATACTCAGACCTCAAAATGTAACATCCAACTCCCATACTCAGACCTCAAAATGTAACATCCAACTTCCATACTCAGACCTCAAAATGTAACATCCAACTCCCATACTCAGACCTCAAAATGTCCCCCTTATTTAAAATCCCAATACAACTTTGCCAATTCACCCAAGTTTCACCCCTACGGACCCACAGTTATTTTAGGCACCTCAGTTCTGAACAATCATACGTGTGGCACCACTGCGTCTCGTTTGATTGATTTTCTACATGCATACTCCGTTTGTATATATTCTATAAGATATAATACATTAAATGGATATGGAATAGATAGGAGTAAATTAGACCAGGTTAAGTTAGACTTGGTTGATTAATATACGAGCCTAACCTAATCTAATATCTTGTAACCTAACTTATATTTGTATAAATATAACTAATCAATTAAACTATAGATAATCGGAGCGGTATTATATGAGTAGAGAGTCGATGAGAAGAGATGCGTTGATGCCATATGAGGAGGTAGTCAGATATAGGTTGCAGAATATCCCTTCGCAGACCGCCACCCACCATCTATACAATAAGTTATAACTTAATCAGGACCAGAAGTTTACCAAACTTTTAATGTCTTCTCGTAAACAGGGACGGGATTTGGCACACATACATATGATGGCGGATAGATAGATAGAAAGATTGCTGGCTAGATGGATCGACAGATATGCCTTTAATGGCGTGTATATATATATATATATATATATAGGTGGATGGATAGGTGGATGGATGAATAAATAGCTAGATGGTTAGATGGACAGGTGGGTGGATGGATGGATATATGGTTAGATAGATAGGTGGATGAATAGATAAATAGATACCGGTAGGTCGTTAGGTAGGTATAACACAGATAAACAGATAAATAGATATATGCAGATAAAATATATACATATAAACAGATATAGGCTATAGAATTAGATACGCAGAGATAAGGAGGGAGAGAGAATTATTCACTAATAAACGACCCATTCGTTTGGCTTAGCATGCAATGAGAGAGAGAGAGAGAGAGAGAGAGAATACTAACTTTCCCTTTCTTTTGCTAAATAAAGTTGACTAAAGGTAACATGAATAGTATAAATTAGACATGGTTAAAGGAGTCGTCTATATTCCCATTGACTAATTTACCCAATATATACAGTACAATTACCGTCTTCGTGATGTTCTGGTAAATATTATATAAAATTAAAGTTTAAATAAATCGTATGCACGATAATACAGTATATGTATTGTTCTAACTTGAGGAAGGTCGAGAGTAATTGTATACACTCTCTCATGACGCTGTTCTTCATTATACTTCCCCTGCTAGTAGCCCATTTTCAAAGGAGGTTTTTAGTGTGCTCCCTATGCCTCCATCAAGCTTAAATCAATAACCCCTACACCACCGTTCGAAATACATTTGTACGGTACATATTTCGGTAGAAAAATGTCCCGGCCTTCAATTACAGGTTCGCTATCGCTCGCCAGGAAAAAATCTACACGTAAATTGCACGAAAGGTCTTCAAATTGACATAGATGAGGCGAAAGGTCTTAAAAACGCTAAAATAGTGGGACAAACGTCTTAAAATCTCAAAAGTAATAGAGGTAAACGTAAGGGAGAAGGGGGTCCAGACCATATTAATATACCCTTAAGTAATAAATGTTCCCTTAATATATATAAGGTCTGTGCAAGTTAAAGGGATAATAGAGATAGATTTGACAACTTTACTGTATAAAATCATATAATGAAAATATGAAAAAACATAAAATACAATATAAAAACCTGAGCCAATCCAATAAATATTAACTCACGGTAAGGCAAATTAATACTGAAGTGAATATACAGTATATATATATTTTTGTCTATGTGAGTGAGGGAGACAAAAGGCAGAACTGCCTGTAGCGAGTGCCTCCCCCAGAGTTGAAAGAGTGACAGAGCCAAAATCAAGGGACGTTCGAGCCAAAATGCCTGGACACACGGAGTTCGAAGCAATTTAAGTCATAGGAAGAGGGAAAGTGCTTCTGGGAGAGTTCCAGAGCTCAGAAGTTGAATAACAGAAATACTGAGAATAATGTTTCACTCTTGGGTTGAAGAGTTGCACAGAGGAGGGATGGGATTGTGTTGCAAGACGGGTACTACGTACCCTACGTAGAGAGGTGGTATACACTGGGAGAGCTCTGAGGAACACTGATTATTGTAGTAGCGATAGAATACCGAGAGAGATGCAACATTGCGGCGAAGAGAGAGAGATTGCAGAGAGTTGGTGAGTGGACGGAATTCAATGATACTAAAGGCTTTCCTTTTAGTGAAGCAGATAAGTGAAACAATCGTTCAAATGGTGATGCAAGCATGAAATTTGGTACAGGTATTCTTCAAAGCTCACTTTCAAAGCACATTCCGCTGGCCACGCAAAAATTCAATATGGCGACCATTTTTCAAGATGGCCGACACATCTGACTGAGCCCTACTGTTATGGGTCAGTTAATTGAAAGAAAAAAGACATGAATACTGTCCAATCCATTTTTTTTTTGGCTCTAACGTGGTAAGTGAAGGTAATTTTGTCCAAAGCAGTTGCATATTAGACTTTAACTAAGATGGCGTCCAAGATGGCCGCCATTAACCCGAGGAGGCCGGATTTTTTTGGCGATTTTCGGTAGTGTTTATGGCTTAATAGCTAATCAAAGAATAAAGATAGAGAAATGAGTCATAAACCACGTGAGAGAGGTCACTTTCAGCTTTTGTCTCGTAAATAAATTCAGCTCCATAGGCCCAGTAGTTACTGAGATATTGCTTGTTTTCGTGAGGTAACTTTTCCGTGATTTTCCGTGTTTACGCACCTTTGCCATAGTGAAATTTCCTTAAACCCATTGTGTTGACATCACGGTAGTTTCGGTGATATTGAAACTCTGTGAAAATTACCGCAAAAGTACCGTGACGTCATACAAGTAAATAGAAGCCATCAGCAGGCTATTTAAAGCCGTGCTATTTGAGTAGTGTATCGGCCTTCTGGGGTTAAAGACAAAAATGTTGCGATATCTTGGCTATTAGTAGAGCTAGACAAATGATTTTTTCATCTAATCCTACATTTTTGAGGTCAGAGAATTAGAAAGACTTGTCACATTATTAACTCATCAGGGTCATAAGTAACTAGACAAAGTGAAGGAAGATTATATCGTAGGAAACGGCCTAATTCACACCATTTATACATATCCATTGAGTACAAATAACATTAGTAAAAATACCATAGAATCAAAGACTCGCACCTCACATTTGCAAGTGCACAGAGCTGTACAGGAGAGCACTTGCACTTGTAGCACTTGCACCTGCCACGACAGTCTGATTTACAGCCACATTTGGTCAGTTGTTCGCAACTCTTGGCTATGGGGGAGTTGGCTGTCCAGAAGACGTGCCATTCTTCACCAACCTTCTGCCATCCCAACTCAGCAGGACTCTCTGCTTCTGGTTGACACTGGGTTGCCTGGGCCCAAACACAACCAGCCTGGAAGGCAGCTCGTCTAGTGTGCTGAAGCAGAGCTGCTCTTGTTGGTGGAATGGCCTCATAAGGCCTCTGTTTTCTGGCAAACTTGTCAAGCCTGGCCTCATCCACAGTGGTAGCAGTGCTGGACCTGTCATACATCAGTATGACAAACCTCTCCAGTATTTCCAGGTCACCATCTTCCACTGTAAAAGCTTTGGCGCTGCCGACTGGGAGGCTCTTCGGCAGTACTTCTTTGATTTCCCATGGAATGATTTCTGCTTCCATGGCCGAGGACCCTCGGAGAGTGCTGAACGCATTACAGAGGTAATCCTATCGGGCATGGAAGCATACATTCCATTCTCTTTCTCTCAGACTAATGCTAAAAAATCTTGGTTTACTCACGCCTGTTCTACTGGTGTCCGCAATAAAGAGGAAGCATTCAAATGGTACCGACGCCTTAAAACTCAAGACTCTCATTCTTCATATGTTTCTGCCCGGAATCAAGCCAAATCTGTTCTTCGACTTGCCAAACACTCTTTTATCAATAATAAATGCACTGAACTATCCAACTCTAGCTCTTCCCAAGCTTTCTGGCATCTAGCCAAAAACCTCTCCAACAATTTCTCTTCCTCGTCTTTCCCTCCCCTTTCCCACTCTGATGGCACAACCATCACTTCTTCCTCTGACAAAGCTAAACTCTTCGCTCAAACTTTTGCTAGAAACTCCACCTTGGATGATTCCGGTGCTATTCCTCCCTCTCCGCCCTCCTCTCTCTTACTTATGCCTAATATCCTAATCTCTTCTAAAGATGTACTTTCTACCCTCTCTGGGCTTAACACTAATAAGGCGTACGGTCCGGACGGTGTTCCTCCTGTTGTTCTCAAAAACTGTGCTTCCGTGCTGACTCCCTGCCTAGGCAAACTCTTTCGTCTCTGTCTATCCTCTAACGTCTTCCCTTCATGCTGGAAGTTTGCTCACATTCAACCTGTCCCAAAGAAGGGTGACCGCTCTCAACCCTCCAACTATCGTCCAATTGCTCTTATCTCTTGTCTTTCTAAAGTTTTGAAACTATTCTTGCTTCCAAATTTCTTAAGCATTTCTCTTCTCATAATCTGCTCTCAGATCGCCAGTATGGCTTCCTTAAGGGTCGCTCTACTGGTGATCTTCTTTCATATCTTACTAACTCTTGGTCATCCTCCTTTCGGGACTTCGGTGAGACTTTTTCTATTGCACTAGACATATCGAAAGCCTTCGATAGAGTCTGGCATAAATCTTTAATTTCTAAACTACCTCCTTCGGTTTCTATCCCTCCATCTGTGCCTTTGTCTCTAATTTCCTTTCCGGCCGTTCCATAGCTGCGGTTGTGGACGGCCATTGTTCACTTCCTCACCCTATAAACTCCGGTGTTCCTCAGGGCTCTGTCCTATCTCCTATTCTCTTTCTAATTTTTATAAATGATCTCCTTAACTGTACCTTAATTCCCATCCATTCATACGCAGACGACTCAACCTTACACTACACCATTAGTTTTTCAGTACGCCCCAGCCAGCAATCCCTCAACGACAAACGTAATGAAGCCATAGAACTCTTAAATTCTGATCTAAATACTATTTCCAATTGGGGCAGAGAAAACCTTGTTAACTTTAAAGCTTCCAAAACCCAATTTCTCCATCTATCTACCCGTCAGGATCTCCCAGCGGACTATCCCTTATTCTTCAACAATACAAAAATCAACCCTTCATCTTCTCTCAATATTCTTGGTGTCTCTTTTTCTTCTGCTCTCATTTGGAAGGACCATATTACCAGTCTTGCTAAGGCAGCCTCCCAGAAGCTGGGTGTGCTCAACCGCCTTAGGGGGTTCTTTTCCCCTGCACAGCTTCTTGCTCTGTACAGGGGCATAGTGCGCCCTTGTATTGAGTATTGTTCACATGTGTGGGGAGGTTCCTCTCACACCGCTCTCCTAGACAAAGTTGAAAGGAAGGCCTTTCGTATCATTAACTCCCATCCACTCACCAACTCTCTGCAATCTCTCTCTCTCCGCCGCAATGTTGCATCTCTCTCGCTATTCTATCGCTACTATAATAATCAGTGTTCCTCAGAGCTATCCCAGTGCATACCACCTCCTTTACGTAGGGCACGTGGTACCCGTCTTGCAACTCAATCCCACCCCTACTCTGTGCAACTCTCCAACCCAAGAGTGAAACGTTACTCTCAAACTTTATTCTACTCAACATCTGAGCTCTGGAACTCTCTCCCAGAATCAGTCTTTCCCTCTTCCTATGACTTAAATTGCTTCAAACTCCGTGTGTCCAGGCATTTTGGCTCGAACGTCCCTTGATTTTGGCCCTGTCACTCTTTCAACTATGGGGGAGGCACTCGCTATAGGCAGTCATGCCTTTTGCCTCCCTCAATCACATAGAAAAAAAAAAAAAAAAAAAAAAAAAAAAAAAAAAAAAGGCTCAGCTTAGAGAAGACAGGGGAGGCCTATGGACAAACATTCCATGTCTGCCAGGCAGTTTTCTTTCCCTTGTTACGGAAGGCTGAAACAGTGTCACACCCTGTGAAGGCATGAAAGAATAACATGCCTTTAGCCTTCTCCTGCCCCATACAGCGATACAGGCCATGCACACTGATCCAGCGCCGGCTTTGACCGTGACCAAATGCCACCCATAACTGCTCTAGCCCCAAACTCTGAAGGGCTGGAAAGGCACTCACTGCATGACCACAACATCTGTATCATTTGCCTTGACCATGACGGCTTTGCTCCCATGTTCTGCAGCATATTTGGCATGCACAAAGATGCGGCTGTCAGCTTCCTCATGAGAGCACTTGTCCAGTCCTTGAAGACCAGTTTCATGAGTGCTGAGGACTGCAGATCCCTTTGTAACAATTACCAAGTTTGGTGCAGACATTTGGGCAACCCTGTTGCCCGTCTGCCAGGAACTGGAACAACTCCGTCTTGTTGTCATTATGCCTAAGGAAGTTACGCCAATTGGATGGAATGCTGTTCTTGTTTGTCACCTTGCGTCTTCCTCCCTGGCCACGTTGAGACCTGGTCTCGGCTTTGAGGCTGGATGGGTTGTACACATCAAAGAGAAGATGTGTTGTCTTGTACTTCGTAGCATAGCTGTGAATAAATGGCAGGAAGTCCAGAGTTGCATAGCCCTCGAAGGTCTTTCCTCTCTTTGGTGGCAAGACATGGACCAAAGCAGACCCATCTACAATCAGGACATCGGTCTCTGGTTCTTCGTCTGTTGATGTAACATGAGTCTCCAAGATAGAGGTCAGTTGAGACTTCTGGCAAGTGTACAGCCTTCCACCCTCACTCAGTGCAGCTGGGAATGCCTGATTCTCATGCTGGAAGAACTCCTGCAGATCACACTGTCTGCTCTGACAGGAGATGAACAGCTTTGAGAAGAGCTTGTAGTCCTCCTTCAGAAGCTTCTGCTTTGAGTGCTTAATAGGAGCAGATTCTTGCCTGAAGAAGTCAGTTTTGTTCCTCTTGATTGACTCATAGAAGGAAACTGGATTATTTGCTAAGGCTTCAGAAAAGTCCTGGAATTTAGTTTGGCCTCTCTCCAAGTGAATCTGCAGAAGTTCCACTGAGCTATGTCTTTGTTGTCAATAGAATACAGCTCTTGACTGTCATCCTGGAAAGGACTGCCCAACTCTTGCAAAGTCAGAGACAGCTTATTGACTCTTTCCAGGAAAGTCAGCTGTGCCTGCGGTGTTTGCTCGTGGTGAGCTGTGTGTTCACTTGACTCTTTAGCTTGAGCCTCTTGTTCATACAGGGACACCAAACGGCTTACCTCAGGACCAGCAACCATCCATCGCCTAAGTGCTGCTGGGTCTTCAGTGAGCCCAATGGCTCCACCATCAGCCTTGATGATGGCATTGGCCTGCTCATGGGCTTGGTCAAGGGCCATTGCGGAGAAGTCACGACTTGTCTTGTGGACAACAAAGTTTCCCTTCTTGAATTCTTGAGACAGCTCAGGGTGTGTGCTCTCCAGAGTGAGCATGTCCCTCAGGTGGACTGGAAGCCACCTGGCATAATTTGTATTGTTATTGGCAAAGAAGAAGGGGATTAACTCACTCAATGCCTGGCAATAGAGAGCGAAGTTGGCTTCACGGAAAGACCTGATGAGCAAGAAGATGACACTGAACCCCATGCTGAGTTGCACAGCAGCGATGTTACCAGTGTGCCCTGGTTGTGTGTTGATATCACTCTATTATATTTGCAAGATCTCATCACTGCCTCAGTCCTTACTAACAAATGTGAAAATGGCTCCATTGGATTATCTGACCCAAAGAATGTATGTGCACACCAAAAATCATGTATATATGTTCAGTAGTTGCTTAGATATGAACATATGAAATTAATGGACGCCATCTTGGATGCCATTCTAAAATTCCAATTATAGACTATGACAATGATTAAAACAGTGCTTCTCATTAATCTGGTTAGCAAGAAAGTTTTCTCTTAAAATGTTCACCAGGTAATAATTAAAAAAAAATAAAGCAATATATGGTCAGGCACGGCAGCCATCTTGAAAAATGACCGCCATCTTGGATTTTCGCGTGGCCAGCGGTATTTCTGAGAAGAATGGACCTTGAAGGGTACATGTACCAAATTTCATGCTTGCATCACCATTTGAACGATTCTCCTGAAATTTGCAGTTATCTGCTCCACTATTTCTACTTTGTCTAGAAGTGCAGTGTGAGAGGATCCTCCCCACACATGTGAACAATACTCAATACAAGGACGCACAGTGCCCATGTACAGAGCAAGAAGCTGTGCAAGGGTAAAGAACCCCTTGAGGCGGTTGAGCACACCCAGCTTCTGGGAGGCTGCCTTAGCAAGACTGGTAATATGAGAGAGCAGAAGAAAATGAGACACCGAGAATATTGAGAGAAGATGAAGGATTGATTTTTGTATTGTTGAAGTATAAGGGATAGTCCTCTGGGAGTTCCCGACGGGTAGTAAGATGGATAAATTGGGTTTTGGAAGCATTAAAGGCAACAAGGTTTTATCTGCCTCAACTTGAAATAGTAGTTAGATCAGAAGATAACTGTTGCATGGCTTCATTATGTTTGTTTTTGAGGGATTGCTGGTGGGGCGTTCTGGAAAACTAATTGAGTAGTGTAAGGTAGAGTCGTCTGCGTATGAATGGATGGGACTGGAGGTACAGTTTAGAAGATCATTTATGGAAAATTAGAAAGATAATGGAAGATTTACACGTAATTAATAAAAGAAACACCTGAGCAGACCTAATATAAAACCTAATCAAGTGATATTACAAGACGGACAGCCCGCCACCTTTAACTCCTTTACTTCCTTCTTCCCTTCACCCTCTAAAAACACTACTTCTCACATGTCTACCCACTGCCCTACATCTACGTCTACCCACAATTAGGTAAATGTATACTGAACTGAATATTACCAGTGATATTAACCCAGTCCAGAAACGCCGGCTAGACTGGCAGGTCAGAGTAGATATCCAATCCAGGGCCATGTATTCCACCCGCTCTGGAATATTCCCACTCTGATATTCCAGGTTATTCCAGGTACTACGGTTGGGGCCGATGGGTCACGAGGGGAGGTTATAAGTCATACATGGAAGGCTCTGTCTGTGTGTATGTGTGTGTGTGTGTGTGTGTGTGTGTGTGTGTGTGTGTGTGTGTGTGTGTGTGTGTGTGTGTGTGTGTGTGTGTCTGTCTGTATGTCTGTCTGTGTAATAATAATAATAATAATAATAAACGTTTTATTAAAGAATGGCAGCCTCATGAACTGAAAATACACATTTTACAATTTAGTGGATGAACATGAGATGTACAGATATGAGGATGGTAAGCTTAGTTTACAAACAAAATAAATAAATACAATAATGATGCATGTGCAGAATACAAATTATCATAAAATAACCATGAGAGTAAGTGATATACAGTACATATACACATTTATTTACTTACTCATATACAGAACAACACAAACGCTCACGTATGCACACAAACATACATACATACAGAAACTGTTTTGGTATGGTCCGGGTAAAGAGGGTGCAGGTACTAAAATGGGAGGTTAATCCTCGGTAGTGTAGGTGTGTGTGTGTGTGTGTGTGTGTGTGTGTGTGTGTGTGTGTGTGTGTGTGTGTGTGACAGAAGGCGAAATATGGAAGAGCTGGGCGTTCTATTGTTAAGGGTGGAAATACATGGATGAAGATACGCGAACACTTAATAATAGATAATGCTTATGCATAGATTTGTAATCAGAAGTTGCGCTAGTGAGCAATATGTTCTCGCTCATATGTACGTATACTTACATACATATGTGCATATGACCATATAAATACACGTACAGTACATATATATATTATATATACCTTATATTCTCAACCGGGCTCGAACCATTGACAGCACATACACACAGACATACATATACATAAATATATGCACATTACATGCTTATATGCTCTTCTCTTATCCTACCTGATACTCTCAGCCGGGCTCGAACCACAAACAGTATACACTATAGACACATATATATATATACATAAATAACGCATACATACATACACATATACGCACACATACATACACATATACTGCACATACATAGATACATATATACACATATACATAAACAAACTCAAGCAAATACATACATAAATTATATTCTAATACACACACGCACACACACTTATGCATATATTTGTGTGAAGGTGAAAGGTCACAAATCCGACCCGGGCAGCTACGAGAGCGCCTTGGAGCACGTCTTCACCTCACGGTATCAGGCGGCCGAGTGTGTGTCTGTCTGTCTGTCTGTATATGTGTGTGTGTACTTACTCTAGTTGTACTTACTCTAGTTGTATTGCGGGAGTGAGCATGCTCGTTATTTCCCGCCTCCTATATGTGTAGGTGTTATATGTATCGTTGGAATGGCTGTGGATGTGTGTGTAGTCTGTATTTTTAGCCAATTGGCGACATCGGAAACGAAGGCTTAGGGTGGATCTGTATGGTACCATTCTCACTATAGACGGTACTGTCTCGCCCGAAGGCTTAGGTAGCCATCAGCTTAGGTGAACCATATGATACCCATCTCGCCTTGTACCATTTTTGCCAACCCCAGATGGGACGTCACAACGTCGTCCACTTATTCCAGGTACATATTTACAGCTAGGTGAACTGAGGCTAACATATGAAAGGAGACAAGCCCAATTTGTCTCCGCCCGGCCGGGGATTGAACCCCCGACCCCTCGTGTGTGAGACGAGAGCTCTACCTACTAGGCTACGGGGTGTGTGTGTGTCTGTCTGTCTGTGTGTGTGTGTGTGTCTGTCTGTCTGTATATGTGTGTGTGTGTTGTTACGACCGGGCACTCAGGTACACTAGGGCTCTTACACAGGACTCGAGTATGGCTCGCTGCCACAACGGAAACACACGATCCCAACCCCAGAGTACTGCCAGCCGAACAAAAAACGCCACTACCCTCCAGAGTTCTATCTGCTATAACGGGGTATACAAGAACTCGGTACTAGCGTTTCACACAACAGACTAATAGCAAGACGGGAGTTATCTAGTCTGGTCAACAATCAAACAAAGAAGAAAGTACTACAACACTAAAGAATAGTGTTGGCCGAAGCCGAAGTAATCCACCCTTGAACTAAGAACTTAAGAAGTCCTCCACCCTCTACTTCGGATCGGCACTATTACGTTACGTTAAACAATAGTCCTCGAGCATCAAGCAAGGAATCTTCTGATAAGTTAGATGCTTCTCGAATACTCATAAGAAGTAAGTATCGGATTTTGAACAGCAATTTAATGAATAACTCACTGGTAATTAAAGGCTTTAAATTGACATAAGAAGAATTATAAGAATAAACAATAGGATATGGCAAACATTAAGAAGAAGTACTCCGACAATGCACTGGCAATAGCCTACTAAGATTGTGCTCGTGGGCCACTAATCTCTGAAGTAGCTAAGCGTGCCACGCATGAAATCAATAGTGCTTAAACAATAATATACATAAGGAGAAGCTTCAATACTATACTGTATCTGCTGGTCGAGCAAAGTCTAGCTGGGATATCTAAGGTTAAGAGACAATGGCTGAGCAAGCGGCTCGTAGCCTAGCGAGGTCCTTAAGACTGTGCGGCCAAATTACGGTAATTGACGGGATGCTCTCTTGAGAGATCCAGATCACTAGTATCTGGTTCTCTCCTGGCGATCCTCTCAAAGTCAAGCAATTGAGATAGCACAGTGTTGGGTGGCACAGGCAAAAGCCCTCACTCGCAACACAGTGCTAAACTCCCACGGTACACAATCAAAAAGACCCCCTAGGCTTCCCACGTCTCCGTTGCAATTGTGCTGGTTCAACCAACCTAGCACTCATAGGAAATCACAACTCGAGGAACCCTATCCCAGTCTAGCATTACCTAAACCAGCAGAAAACAGGAACATGAATAATCGCACACAGGGAAATGCATATACGAGTGCAACAAACATCAATCAATCCTATTCTAGTTAACCCTTCCAAAAATAGGCTATCTAACAGGCACTTATCTCGTGAGAACTCAAGCGATAATACTTTGGCTGACTAAATCTGCACCAAAGGGGTCATTGAGGTTATAAACAGGGACGAGAAGAGAAGAAGGTAGGCTGTTCAGAGAGTAGAGAAAGTTCACATCAGTCGGAAGAATATGGATAGTTGCAAGGGATATGAGAGGTCGCTTTGCCTGATGAGTTCTGAGGAAAATGCGGCGGGACCTCCCTTTTTATACTCGGCCCCGTAGCGAGCATAACGGCAATCATGACGTCACATACTCTCTCAATCGGGGATCGACAAAGAACTTCCCACGCTTGAGGAGGGAGGGAGGGGGGAATTAGGCCTACCCCTCGTGGCGCGCTCACTGGTCGGTGTTACATAACTCTCTCTCTCTTCGCATCATTATATATATATAAATCCCACACACAATACTTATATCTAATGATATAAAATAGAACTCGTTGACTTAGAAGAAAACAAAATACATAATGATAATACTTATAGTACAACGGTTCACATAAACTGAGTTAGGAAACTCTACACAGACTACAGCCAAAGTTCCTGCCCTGACGATCCTAGCGAGAGTGGGGCCTGACTGGGCGTTCTGTACAGCATGCTCATACTCGACATGCGTCACACCTCCCCCAAGATTTTACTTGCTCAACCCTGAGCTAAAATCTGATATACAGAACCCCATCAAACCCCTCACACCCAGCGACCGCATGGCACTAAAACAACGCTGAGTTTATCACTAAAACACATCTTATAAAAAAAAAATTCACATTTCATAACTCCTCCCAACAATAGTAAAAGACACAATATCATGCTCCCAGAGCGAGCTTACAGCAGCTCAGCCGTTTGATAGTTCGTGGACTACTCAAACCTTATAGGCTATGACAAACTTATACAATTATCTTCATCAAAAAGAATGAGTTTTTATATGATTTTTATATTTTAATATGTTTTTTCCCGGCTGCACTATAAGGGCAGCCTATTTTCTTCTATACCAAACGCTCAACAATCCTGCTTTACGACCCAATACGCTGGGTTACAACCGCGAGCCAACAAGCACCAAGCGCAAAATACTACTCAAACCAAAGCAGGAGGCTACCCGTGTGTCAATTTACCCAGGATCATATACCCCTGAACGACCACATGCAACCTCGTTGTCACAACCGGCAATATGGCTTATGTCCAGGTTATATACCAATAACCTTAGTGACCACCTGGTCAGCCTCATACTCCGATTGTGAAACGGGTCCAAGATCTTGAGAGGGTAATGATCTGGGCAAACTACACCGACCGGACCATAGGCTGGAACATAGATCTCGAAATGCCCCAGCGCATCATTGTCCTTTTCACTTTCATTCATCAGGCTCTGACACGTTGCTGGTGCATTCTTAAGTCCATAGGGCATAACATTGCACTGGTAGGTACTCCCGTCCACAACAAAACCACATACCTCTTTAGCGCGCTCGGACAAAGTTACACGCAACGACCACTCACGACATTCCTTATCCCTCAGATCCTTCGTCCACACGTAATCCAGCTCTGCTTGCACCATAGGCTGTCGAGCAGGATTTATACGGCAGGGAATTAAACTGAGCCTTGCACTATCTCCAGCCTGCATGTCGGATTCTACCCCGTACCTCAGGCCTGGAGAAGCAACAAACATGCGAAAGTACTGCCATAGCCTAGTAAATAACTGCCTTGCACTGTCTCCACGAACAACATGCCTAGTGCCCTCCCACAACCCAGCCGAGACCGCAGCTTCTAACCTGTAGTCTCCCTCCTTCTCCACCTTCGTCCCTAGAACAGCCAGGTCATGAGAGGGACAATCAGTACCACCCGTGCAGTCACTCCCACAGTTCATTATAGCTAAGGCTTCCCCGCCGATACCGTACATGCGCACCCCCACATTCCTTGTGACGACATCTGCCTGCGCAGCATCACCGCTTTTAGCGACATGGCCAGATACAGTCGGTCTGTGGTAGGGCTGTTGCATTAGACTAGAGCAGCATTGGGAGGCTATGTGACGACCGGGCACTGCGATACCACAGCCGACCCTACCAATCTGCTCAATGTCCTCCTTTTGACCACCACCCTTGGCAGCCATGGGTCGACCCTGACCTGGCAACCATGCCAAGGCCTCGTCGCCCACCTTAAACCACCGAAACAACGAGGCTAACGGTCTTTTAACAGTCACATGACCTGCCTGCGGAACATCTCGCACCGCCCGAGTTGTGAGACTCAGGGGCTCGGCACGACCAGTGGGGTATGAACCGAGCTGGTGCTGGAGTGCTGCACACTGCTGCTCAGACAGGTGCTCTAGCGCTTCCACAGCCACCAGACTCGTGTCCCCCGCCCACTGCTTCGCCGAGACATGACAATCCCTACTCTCCTCCACCTGTGCCCTACTGCCCCCCTCTCCTTCTCCACCTTGGCCGCGGCAGACCAACGCAGGGACAGTAGGCTGCTCAGGTGGTTGCCTCACAAACTCCTCCAACAGGTTCACATGACATGCTTCCCCGTCCTCGTGTTTAATCTCGACAGCACCATTACCACACTTCTGAACTTCCGGATCCTCCAACTGCAGTTTACAAATATCTGAGGGAGCCAACCTGTCTAGATGCTTCCGAAGCAACCCAAGTCCTTCCCCAATATCAAACTGAGCAACCCTTTTTTCTCTCCGTGTGCAACGTTGCTGCCTCGGAGTCTCTTCCGGCCCTACCTCCTCACTAGCTGTGACAGGTCCTGGGGCCTCTCCAGACTCTAACATAGGTGCTAATACTGAATCAACCAGGAGAGCCGCCGAGTCAAAACTCTTAAAACCAACTCCAGCTTTAGCCTCCTCCTGTTGATCGTTCCTCTGCTGGTCGGAAGACGGAGGACTAGGCTGTGACACTTTAGCTGTCCGAGCCCGGGTGACAGCACACGCCATGGGTTGTGCCTGGCACCGCTCGACATACTCTTGCTCTCCCCCACTCACGTCGGCCGTCCTCTCGGCAACGACTAAGGGTAGAACCTCAGAAGCGGGCATTGCAAAGTCGTTACCGAGAAGAAGGTCGACGCCCTCCACTGGCAGTTTCTCCACAATCCCAACATCCAATTCACGTGTCACACCATCCACCTCCAACTCCAACCGCACCAGCGGGTATGACCGAGTTGCATTAATACCCTGCACCACTACCACCCGAGCCGCATTTATAGGGTAGCCAGTCAAATTGTTCATCAGAGTCTGGGAAGCACCTGTATCACGCAAGACCTCTACTCCATGCTTGCGCCCCGCCCACATCACGCAACCCCGTCCTCTATGGTCGCAAAAAACATCCTGAGCAGGGTTCGAGCCTCTCAGGTGTTTCTGCATTGGCTGTGCCTCAGCCTCTGACGAACTGCCCCGGGCAAACTCAGAAGACTTCGGAGACACACCAATGTTGCAGGCCAAAGACACAGCTGCTGTAGGTGGTTTGCTAGGACAGACTCTTGCAAAGTGCCCCTTTTCATGACAAAGATAACACTCCAACTCCCCTCTGGGCTTCCCTTGGTACTGGGAAGGGCCCGGCCCCTTCTTAAATGGGACGGTGTTAGTCTTGTGGTCAGTCTTGGTATCATAGCTCTTGTACTTGTTTGCATAATGTATATCACTAACTCGGGGGGGTGGGGTGTCACGCCCCTTGTTACCTGCCTCACTACGCTGGGCAGACCCGCACCCACGAATTAATGATAGCCGGAGGTCAGCCATCTCAGCTGCCTCCTGTAGAGTTTTAGGGTTCTTTTCTTTAATAGTTAAAGTCATATCTGCACCAGTACACTTATAAAACTGCTCGAGCAGAAACAGCTCAGTCAACTGTTCGGCCGTCTCAGCTTTCTCAGAACGTGTCCAGTTAGCAAGTGCATCTTTTAAGTCCCGGGCATGTTCAAGAAAGGTCGCCTCCCTAGTCTTCGTAACACCCCGAAACTTCAATCGATATGTTTCTGGTTGCAACTCGTATGCCCGTAGGACAGCTCTCTTCAATACTGGGTAGTCAATGCAAGACTCTAAAGGCAGTGCATCATAAGCCTTCAGACCCTTACCCGTAAGTCTTGAGGAGACCAGAGCTGCCCACTTCTCTTCAGGCCAATTATGCTCCCTACACTTCTTCTCAAAACGATTAAAAAATTCTGTGACTTCAGTTTCACTAAATGCCGGCACCAATTTGACTAAGTGAGACAAGGACTGTTCTCTTACTTGGCCCTCCCGGCCCATCCGAATCCCTGTCGACTCTGCACGAGTCTTATCTAAATCTATTTGAGCACAATATTTCTCTGAGTCGTACCTAAGCTCAGCCTCGTGCCTCCTGGTCTCATTCTCCGCCTCAATCTCATGCTGCTTCTCCTGCTTCCTAGCCTCAATCTCATGCCTCCTAGTCTCATTCTCCTGCCTCCTAGTCTCATTCTCCTGCCTCCTAGTCTCATTCTCCATCTCCTGCTTCCTAGCCTCATTCTCCATTTTAGCAAGCTCGAGTTTAAATATCATCTCAGGAGACAGGCCGGAAGAGGGAGCTGCCACTACTGAAGGAGGGGGGGCAAGAACTGGGGAACCACCATACGCACCGCCCGAGGGCACTCCAATCTTCCAATGCTCATCCCTCTGTGGGAGAGTGCTAACCTCCGGCAACTGAGTGGACGGCACTGTGGGAGTCGAGTGAGAGGGGATCTGGGGAGGAACCCCCCCAAACGCCCTCTCCTCCGAAACCCCATGTCGCCCACGCAACACCCAGGAAATCAGCTCCCCCTTGGACATCCCTCCTACATTGGATAGACCCAAAACCTTGGCTATCAGGTGCAAGCCATAAACATTCACCCCAGTCAGCCTCTCCTCCGTCACATGGTACTGCTTACTCACAAAAAGTCTAGCATCCTCCTCACTAGTTACTAACGGCACCTCCTCACTTAGCATCTCTCGCTCCTCGTCAGTACTAGGGCCCGACATACTGAAGTTCACCAAAAAATTCTCGAGACAAAAGTGTTAAACTCCCTTATGCAAGCACTAATTACTAAATTAACTGGAGTCTCTTAAATGCTCTCCTAATTGCCTTACAAAAAAAAAATATTCTTCAATATGTACGCTAAAGTACCAACAAACAAATGTTGTACAACTCTGCAAAAAATTATACTGTTCACAAAATCCTAAGCAAGGTCGCCATTTGTTACGACCGGGCACTCAGGTACACTAGGGCTCTTACACAGGACTCGAGTATGGCTCGCTGCCACAACGGAAACACACGATCCCAACCCCAGAGTACTGCCAGCCGAACAAAAAACGCCACTACCCTCCAGAGTTCTATCTGCTATAACGGGGTATACAAGAACTCGGTACTAGCGTTTCACACAACAGACTAATAGCAAGACGGGAGTTATCTAGTCTGGTCAACAATCAAACAAAGAAGAAAGTACTACAACACTAAAGAATAGTGTTGGCCGAAGCCGAAGTAATCCACCCTTGAACTAAGAACTTAAGAAGTCCTCCACCCTCTACTTCGGATCGGCACTATTACGTTACGTTAAACAATAGTCCTCGAGCATCAAGCAAGGAATCTTCTGATAAGTTAGATGCTTCTCGAATACTCATAAGAAGTAAGTATCGGATTTTGAACAGCAATTTAATGAATAACTCACTGGTAATTAAAGGCTTTAAATTGACATAAGAAGAATTATAAGAATAAACAATAGGATATGGCAAACATTAAGAAGAAGTACTCCGACAATGCACTGGCAATAGCCTACTAAGATTGTGCTCGTGGGCCACTAATCTCTGAAGTAGCTAAGCGTGCCACGCATGAAATCAATAGTGCTTAAACAATAATATACATAAGGAGAAGCTTCAATACTATACTGTATCTGCTGGTCGAGCAAAGTCTAGCTGGGATATCTAAGGTTAAGAGACAATGGCTGAGCAAGCGGCTCGTAGCCTAGCGAGGTCCTTAAGACTGTGCGGCCAAATTACGGTAATTGACGGGATGCTCTCTTGAGAGATCCAGATCACTAGTATCTGGTTCTCTCCTGGCGATCCTCTCAAAGTCAAGCAATTGAGATAGCACAGTGTTGGGTGGCACAGGCAAAAGCCCTCACTCGCAACACAGTGCTAAACTCCCACGGTACACAATCAAAAAGACCCCCTAGGCTTCCCACGTCTCCGTTGCAATTGTGCTGGTTCAACCAACCTAGCACTCATAGGAAATCACAACTCGAGGAACCCTATCCCAGTCTAGCATTACCTAAACCAGCAGAAAACAGGAACATGAATAATCGCACACAGGGAAATGCATATACGAGTGCAACAAACATCAATCAATCCTATTCTAGTTAACCCTTCCAAAAATAGGCTATCTAACAGGCACTTATCTCGTGAGAACTCAAGCGATAATACTTTGGCTGACTAAATCTGCACCAAAGGGGTCATTGAGGTTATAAACAGGGACGAGAAGAGAAGAAGGTAGGCTGTTCAGAGAGTAGAGAAAGTTCACATCAGTCGGAAGAATATGGATAGTTGCAAGGGATATGAGAGGTCGCTTTGCCTGATGAGTTCTGAGGAAAATAAGGCGGGACCTCCCTTTTTATACTCGGCCCCGTAGCGAGCATAACGGCAATCATGACGTCACATACTCTCTCAATCGGGGATCGACAAAGAACTTCCCACGCTTGAGGAGGGAGGGAGGGGGGAATTAGGCCTACCCCTCGTGGCGCGCTCACTGGTCGGTGTTACATAACTCTCTCTCTCTTCGCATCATTATATATATATAAATCCCACACACAATACTTATATCTAATGATATAAAATAGAACTCGTTGACTTAGAAGAAAACAAAATACATAATGATAATACTTATAGTACAACGGTTCACATAAACTGAGTTAGGAAACTCTACACAGACTACAGCCAAAGTTCCTGCCCTGACGATCCTAGCGAGAGTGGGGCCTGACTGGGCGTTCTGTACAGCATGCTCATACTCGACATGCGTCACACCAGTCATGTCATTGAATGCAGTACTGTTGAAGCTTTCAAAATACACCTAAATCTATTAATCCACGATTAACTACGTTTACAAACGAATAGCAGCACCTTTGATTGAACCACCGTTATCTTTTTATCACATAAGTTAGGTAGTTTAGCTACAAGCAGCCTCGAAAGGATCAATATATATGTTGTTGCTTGTTTTCCTTTGTACTCCTGGACCTTTTCACTATCACCACATCCTTTATACACAACAATATATAACATTATATTAATTTTATTGTTTTCATATTACATAGGATGATCCCAATAACCCTATTAGGTCCGATGTAGGTCTTTTGTTTCATCTCCCCTGTAGGCTATCATTCAATTAGATTGGTGATTAAAAGACGTTTCAACCCTTACTTTGGCGATAATAACATGTTTCACCCCATTCAGGTGTCGATTTCTTTATGGGTGAGAGATAACAAGCCTGTAACTTAGTAGAAATAGGCTTTGGTCCAGGACATTTAAAAAAAAAAAACACAACCCCCCCCCCCATATATAGCATAAAGGGATCTTATAAAGTATTTGTATTTGTGAGAAAGTCTGGGAAGGCATTTTTGCTAACCAAGGCAACAAACTAAAATATATTGCTCGAAAAAAACAAATCAAGGAAAACACTGGATAAAAATTACAAATATGATAATAACCAACAGGACGTCGGACCAGATAGTGCTAAGGGTATGAGAAAGGGTCAGGTGTTTGGCTGAGAGAGAGAGAGAGAGAGAGAGAGAGAGAGAGAGAGAGAGAGAGAGAGAGAGAGAGAGAGACAGATTAATACATATATTCATAAACACAGACATACAGTACATGCATGCAAACATTCACACATTAATTCACATATTCATACAGACATTCATGTACACATTCATAGACATACAGACATTCATGTACACATTCATAGACATACAGACATTCATGTACACATTCATAGAGATACAGACATTCATGTACACATTCATAGACATACAGACATTCATGTACATATTCATAGACATACAGACATTCATGCACACATTCATAGACATACATACATTCACACAGACATTCATAGACATACAGACATTCATGTACATATTCATAGACATACAGACATTCACGTACACATTCATAGACATACAGACATTCACGTACACATTCATAGACATACAGACATTCACACAGACATTCATAGACGTACAGACATTCATGTACATATTCATAGACATACAGACATTCATGCACACATTTATAGACATACAGGCATTCACACAGACATTCATAGACATACAGACATTCATGCACACATTCATAGACATACAGACATTCACACAGACATTCATAGACATACAGACATTCATGTACATATTCATAGACATACAGACATTCATGTACACATTCATAGACATACAGACATTCATGTACACATTCATAGACATACAGACATTCATGTACATATTCATGGGCATACAGACATTCATGCACACATTCATAGACATACAGACATTCACGTACATATTCATAGACATACAGACATTCATGCACACATTCATAGACATACAGACATTCACACAGACATTCATAGACATACAGACATTCACGTACATATTCATAGACATACAGCCATTCATGTACATATTTATGGGCATACAGACATTCATGCACACATTCATAGACATACAGACATTCACACAGACATTCATAGACATACAGACATTCACGTACATATTCATAGACATACAGACATTCATGCACACATTCATAGACATACAGACATTCACACAGACATTCATAGACATACAGACATTCACGTACATATTCATAGACATACAGACATTCATGCACACATTCATAGACATACAGACATTCACACAGACATTCATAGACATACAGACATTCATAGACATACAGACATTCACACAGACATTCATACAGACATTCACACATACATTCATAGACATAGACATTTACACAGACATTCATAGACATACATACATTCACACAGACATTCATAGACATACATACATTCACACAGACATTCATAGACATACAGACATTTACACAGACATTCATAGACATACATACATTCACACAGACATTCATAGACATACAGACATTCACACACATTCATAGACATACAGACATTCACACGGACATTCATTCAGACATTCACACAGACATTCATAGACATACAGACATTTACACAGACATTCATAGACATACATACATTCACACAGACATTCATAGACATACAGACATTCACACACATTCATAGACATACAGACATTCACACGGACATTCATAGACATTCATAGACATACAGACATTTACACAGACATTCATAGACATACATACATTCACACAGACATTCATAGACATACAGACATTCACACACATTCATAGACATACAGACATTCACACGGACATTCATACAGACATTCACACAGACATTCATACACATTCATAGACATACATTCATACAGACATTCACAGAAATTCATAGACATACAGTCTTTCATACAGACACTTAGGCACATTCCTGCATCATACGTTAATACAGATATTCACACAGACAGACATACAGACTTATCTAAACTGACTGTAGATATCTTTTCCATATTTTTTTGGCGAGTGATAGCGAGCTTGCAACAAAAATATGTGTCCCGACAATTTGAGGTTGATTATTTGAAGACATAATTCAGGTATTAACCTAACAAGTGCGCATGGGGGTAATTGGAAACGTCCCCCTGTGCTGACGTATTTGAGGTGTTTCCGTCACTAAAATATTCATTGTACCATTAATAGCATTAATACTTATCCATATGCGCCTATTATGGGTTGATTATAAAGGTAATAACCTGAAACAACAATAAAACGAGTGAAAACAGCGTTTGGATGGTCAAAATCGGAGATACAGCCCGCGAGTTGTATAATGTATGGGTGAGGCAAGCTGCTTTCCCGCCAATTTCCCCCAAGGCCACTGAGACACAGTCGATCGATACTCTCTCTCTCTCTCTCTTGCATTCGCTTGCTATCAGTGATGACCACACCCTGTAACCGGATTTCTAATGTTAGCACGAA
Source organism: Lithodes maja (assembly GCA_037953745.1). Taxonomy (NCBI): domain Eukaryota; kingdom Metazoa; phylum Arthropoda; class Malacostraca; order Decapoda; family Lithodidae; genus Lithodes; species Lithodes maja. Next base: position 22,558 of record JBAKBP010012308.1, on the reverse strand, counting down.
AATATACCTCAGAATAAGGGAATAACAGGGAAAATAGGTGATAACTGAAGGAGAGGAGGAAAGTGGGGAAGGAGGGGAGGTAGAGGACTGAGATTTTGCATGGCCCAGGGGCCAACATTTTTTTTTTTTTTTTTTTTTTTCGATGTCAAAAGTTTATTTATTTTTTCTCTGACACTTAAGAGTCTCCCTGCAGTCCGCCGGGGGAACTCTTAAGAGTCTCCTGCAGTTCCCGGGTTAAACTATTTTTGGCGAGTGATAGCGGGCTTGCAACGATATTTGATGATGATTATAGTTGTTTTGTCCCATTGTTGATTATTTGAAGACATAATTCAGGTATTAAACTATTCTTGACGAGTGATAGCTGGCTTGCAATGATTTATTTATTTTTTATTTTATTTTTGTTTGCACCAATATATATGATGGTTTGAAGATGCCTTGTCCCATTACTGACTGTTTGAAGACACATTGATGTAAAAATATATTCCTGGCGAGCGATAGCGAGCCAGAAACATAGGATATATGTGACCCATTAGATGATGATTTTAAGATGTAGAGGTCCTTCCTAATCTGAAGCAACAGGCAATACAGACTAACATGTTGCATAAGGTGTTAAGGTACTGAAGGGGGGATAATACAAGATACTAAAGTCAAATGTTCAAACTGCTCACCAAGGTGTTGTTGTTGTTGTTGTTGCTGTTAGTACAGTTGACAGATGAAGGGTCGGGTGTTCTTACAAGGGGCGTCCCACAGAACATTGGACCACATCAACCCACACTGGTCCTGTGCACTTGGCTCACCACTCGCCCACTGTTGTTGTTGTGGTTGTTGTCCATTCAGCCACAGGTTGTCACGCATACCAATCCATGGACCATACCCTGAGGGAGGTTCATTATTATTATCATTACACACACTAACACTCACACAACACGGTTCTCACATGTCAAATACCTATATAGATTTTGTTTTGTTTATTTCTTCTGGCGAGTGATAGCGAGCCTGCAACATAGGAAACCCGGCCATTTGCTTTTATACCGACAAATGTACATATACATCTTGAAAGAGTGCTTCTATAAACAACTACAACAACAACCATCTTTTCGTGTTTTTTTTTTTCCCGGTAGAAAAATGTCCTGGCTGAAGGACGGTTTCTCATAATCTATTTTGGATTAATTTCACCACAACACCAAACACCTCCAATGAAATTAATGAAAGCATATATTATGTGATCCACCAGGATTCCAACCAGGCTCGCTACCGCTCGCCTATAGGAAATCAACACCTGAATGGGTTGAAATATTTGGTGATCGCCATTTTTGTTTAGCCTTAACCCCTTCAGTACCGAGACGTCTTTTCCATTGTATTCTGGCTATTATTAGACGGTTTTATTTAGCTTAGGAAGGACATGAAGCAATTAAAAGGCTTCAACGTATCTTGAGTCACCCTTTTAACAACCACAGATCCTTCCTTAGTTATATACAAGCCTCTAACTATTTTTGAAATACAGTAATAGAAAAAGTCCTGCTCGGTAATGAACGGGTTATAGGGGTCGATATTATTAATACACAACGACCACAATGTCTGTCGGCTCGCTATCACTCGCCAGCATTTAATTAACTCGTAACTGGGGTATAATTGTCATAACATTATCTAACTAATGGTACAAAATGGGATCTGGGGAAGGATATGTATACTTTTAGCTTAACCGTATTTGCTCCATGGTTGGTCTGTTTGGACCTCCCCTGTTTCTCTCCATTAGTTTGGAGTTTATAAGACGGTTCACCACATTAGTTTGCTATAGGAACACACTTTATCCTATTTAACCCCTTCTGTACCAGCGACGTCTTTTAAATTATATTCTAGCTATATTTAGATGATTTAAATTATATTATAGCTATATTTAGATGATTTAAATTATATTATAGCTATATTTAGATGATTTAAATTATATTATAGCTATATTTAGATAATTTAAATTATATTATAGCTATATTTAGATGATTTAAATTATATTATAGCTATATTTAGATGATTTAAATTATATTATAGCTATATTTAGATGATTTAAATTATATTATAGCTATATTTAGATAATTTAAATTATATTATAGCTATATTTAGATGATTTAAATTATATTATAGCTATATTTAGATGATTTAAATTATATTATAGCTATATTTAGATGATTTAAATTATATTATAGCTATATTTAGATAATTTAAATTATATTATAGCTATATTTAGATGATTTAAATTATATTATAGCTATATTTAGATGATTTTATGCAGCTTAAGAAGGATCTGTGGTAGTAAACACGGTTAAGTGAGATAGGTTGAAACCTGTTAATTGCCTGTTAACTGAATAACATCGTCTAATGGTGGCCAGAATAAAGTGTTATAGGACATTACCGGTACTGAATAATAGGTTAACAGTTGATTATTGTTATCTGGGCGTGTGATAGTGACCCTGTAACTTACAAGCAACTGGCCTTCCACCGTCACATTACCGGTACTGAATAATAGGTTAACAGTTGATTATTGTTATCTGGGCGCGTGATAGTGACCCTGTAACTTACAAGCAACTGGCCTTCCACCGTGACACATTACCGGTACTGAATAATAGGTTAACAGTTGATTATTGTTATCTGGGTGCGTGATAGTGACCCTGTAACTTACATTACCGGTACTGAATAATAGGTTAACAGTTGATTATTGTTATCTGGGCGTGTGATAGTGACCCTGTAACTTACATTACCGGTACTGAATAATAGGTTAACAGTTGATTATTGTTATCTGGGCGTGTGATAGTGACCCTGTAACTTACGTTACCGGTACTGAATAATAGGTTAACAGTTGATTATTGTTATCTGGGCGTGTGATAGTGCCCCTGTAACTTACATTACCGGTACTGAATAATAGGTTAACAGTTGATTATTGTTATCTGGGCGCGTAATAGTGACCCTGTAACTTACAAGTGTTATAGGACATTACCGGTACTGAATACTAGGTTAACAGTTGATTATTGTTATCTGGGCGCGTGATAGTGACCCTGTAACTTACAAGTGTTATAGGACATTACCTGTACTGAATAATAGGTTAACAGTTGATTATTGTTATCTGGGCGCGTGATAGTGACCCTGTAACTTTTTTTTTTTTTTTTTTTTTTTTTTTTTTTTTCTATATTCCAACTTACTTCCTCTCGGGCATAGGCTGAGAGCCTTAACATTCACCGCTTTACAATGAACAGTGAAGCCCGTGAGGTCTTGTTCCAGTCTAGGGAGTGAGACATGTGAAGCACGTAGAGTACAACGAGCACCTGCCATCTTGCCTTCACATGAGGCACGGTGCTCACTCATGGCCCGAAACGACCCCATCTCTGAAGCCATCTCGTTCCCGTGCTTCACTGTCTCACCCTCTACACTCGGACTCTCACACTTACACACACACAACGCCACCTGTTGAGCAGATAACTCACCAGGCATTGCACCCCTATAGCATATTTTGAATATGGGAATATTCATACAGTGCTATTTAACTTACAAGTGTTATAGGACATTACCGGTACTGAATAATAGGTTAACAGTTGATTATTGTTATCTGGGCGCGTGATAGTGACCCTGTAACTTTCAAGTGTTATAGGACATTACCGGTACTGAATAATAGGTTAACAGTTGATTATTGTTATCTGGGCGCGTGATAGTGACCCTGTAACTTACAAGTGTTATAGGACATTACTGGTACTGAATAATAGGTTAACAGTTGATTATTGTTATCTGGGCGCGTGATAGTGACCCTGTAACTTACAAGTGTTATAGGACATTACCGGTACTGAATAATAGGTTAACAGTTGATTATTGTTATCTGGGCGCGTGATAGTGACCCTGTAACTTACAAGTGTTATAGGACATTACCGGTACTGAATAATAGGTTAACACTTGATTATTGTTATCTGGGCGCGTGATAGTGACCCTGTAACTTACAAGTGTTATAGGACATTACCGGTACTGAATAATAGGTTAACAGTTGATTATTGTTATCTGGGTGCGTGATAGTGACCCTGTAACTTACAAGTGTTATAGGACATTACCGGTACTGAATAATAGGTTAACAGTTGATTATTGTTATCTGGGCGCGTGATAGTGACCCTGTAACTTACAAGTGTTATAGGACATTACCGGTACTGAATAATAGGTTAACAGTTGATTATTGTTATCTGGGCGCGTGATAGTGACCCTGTAACTTACAAGTGTTATAGGACATTACCGGTACTGAATAATAGGTTAACAGTTGATTATTGTTATCTGGGCGCGTGATAGTGACCCTGTAACTTACAAGTGTTATAGGACATTACCGGTATTGAATAATAGGTTAACAGTTGATTATTGTTATCTGGGCGCGTGATAGTGACCCTGTAAGTTACAAGTGTTATAGGACATTACCGGTACTGAATAATAGGTTAACAGTTGATTATTGTTATCTGGGCGCGTGATAGTGACCCTGTAACTTACAAGTGTTATAGGACATTACCGGTACTGAATAATAGGTTAACAGTTGATTATTGTTATCTGGGCACGTGATAGTGACCCTGTAACTTACAAGTGTTATAGGACATTACCGGTACTGAATAATAGGTTAACAGTTGATTATTGTTATCTGGGCGCGTGATAGTGACCCTGTAACTTACAAGTGTTATAGGACATTACCGGTACTGAATAATAGGTTAACAGTTGATTATTGTTATCTGGGCGCGTGATAGTGACCCTGTAACTTACAAGTGTTATAGGACATTACCGGTACTGAATAATAGGTTAACAGTTGATTATTGTTATCTGGGCGCGTGATAGTGACCCTGTAACTTACAAGTGTTATAGGACATTACCGGTACTGAATAATAGGTTAACAGTTGATTATTGTTATCTGGGCGCGTGATAGTGACCCTGTAACTTACAAGTGTTATAGGACATTACCGGTACTGAATAATAGGTTAACAGTTGATTATTGTTATCTGGGCGCGTGATAGTGACCCTGTAACTTACAAGTGTTATAGGACATTACCTGTACTGAATAATAGGTTAACAGTTGATTATTGTTATCTGGGCGCGTGATAGTGACCCTGTAACTTACAAGTGTTATAGGACATTACCGGTACTGAATAATAGGTTAACAGTTGATTATTGTTATCTGGGCGCGTGATAGTGACCCTGTAACTTACAAGTGTTATAGGACATTACCGGTACTGAATAATAGGTTAACAGTTGATTATTGTTATCTGGGCGCGTGATAGTGACCCTGCAACTTACAAGTGTTATAGGACATTACCGGTACTGAATAATAGGTTAACAGTTGATTATTGTTATCTGGGCGCGTGATAGTGACCCTGTAACTTACAAGTGTTATAGGACATTACCGGTACTGAATAATAGGTTAACAGTTGATTATTGTTATCTGGGCGCGTGATAGTGACCCTGTAACTTACAAGTGTTATAGGACATTACCGGTACTGAATAATAGGTTAACAGTTGATTATTGTTATCTGGGCGCGTGATAGTGACCCTGTAACTTACAAGTGTTATAGGACATTACCGGTACTGAATAATAGGTTAACAGTTGATTATTGTTATCTGGGCGCGTGATAGTGACCCTGTAACTTACAAGTGTTATAGGACATTACCTGTACTGAATAATAGGTTAACAGTTGATTATTGTTATCTGGGCGCGTGATAGTGACCCTGTAACTTACAAGTGTTATAGGACATTACCGGTACTGAATAATAGGTTAACAGTTGATTATTGTTATCTGGGCGCGTGATAGTGACCCTGTAACTTACAAGTGTTATAGGACATTACCGGTACTGAATAATAGGTTAACAGTTGATTATTGTTATCTGGGCGCGTGATAGTGACCCTGCAACTTACAAGTGTTATAGGACATTACCGGTACTGAATAATAGGTTAACAGTTGATTATTGTTATCTGGGCGCGTGATAGTGACCCTGTAACTTACAAGTGTTATAGGACATTACCGGTACTGAATAATAGGTTAACAGTTGATTATTGTTATCTGGGCGCGTGATAGTGACCCTGTAACTTACAAGTGTTATAGGACATTACCGGTACTGAATAATAGGTTAACAGTTGATTATTGTTATCTGGGCGCGTGATAGTGACCCTGTAACTTACAAGTGTTATAGGACATTACCGGTACTGAATAATAGGTTAACAGTTGATTATTGTTATCTGGGCGCGTGATAGTGACCCTGTAACTTACAAGTGTTATAGGACATTACCGGTACTGAATAATAGGTTAACAGTTGATTATTGTTATCTGGGCGCGTGATAGTGACCCTGTAACTTACAAGTGTTATAGGACATTACCGGTACTGAATAATAGGTTAACAGTTGATTATTGTTATCTGGGCGCGTGATAGTGACCCTGTAACTTACAAGTGTTATAGGACATTACCGGTACTGAATAATAGGTTAACAGTTGATTATTATCTGGGCGCGTGTTAGTGACCCTGTAACTTACAAGCAACTGGCCTTCCACCGTGACACATTTGTCTATCATATAATGTCTGGGTGGCCATTTGTCTATCATATAATGTCTGGGTGGACATTTGTCTATCATATAATGTCTGGGTGGCCATTTGTCTATCATATAATGTCTGGGTGGACATTTGTCTATCATATAATGTCTGGGTGGCCATTTGTCTATCATATAATGTCTGGGTGGACATTTGTCTGTCATATAATGTCTGGGTGGCCATTTGTCTATCATATAATATCTGGGTGGACATTTGTCTATCATATAATGTCTGGGTGGACATTTGTCTCTCATATAATGTCTGGGTGGCCATTTGTCTATCATATAATGTCTGGGTGGCCATTTGTCTATTATATAATGTCTGGGTGGACATATGTCTATCATATAATGTCTGGGTGGCCATTTGTCTATCATATAATGTCTGGGTGGACATTTGTCTATCATATAATGTCTGGGTGGCCATTTGTCTATCATATAATGTCGGGGTGGACATTTGTCTATCATATAATGTCTGGGTGGCCATTTGTCTATCATATAATGTCTGTGTGGCCATTTGTCTATCATATAATGTCTGGGTGGCCATTTGTCTATCATAAATTATAATGTCTGGGTGGCCATTTGTCTATCATATAATGTCTGGGTGGACATTTGTCTATCATATAATGTCTGGGTGGCCATTTGTCTATCATATAATGTCTGGGTGGCCATTTGTCTATCATATAATGTCTGGGTGGCCATTTGTCTATCATATAATGTCTGGGTGGCCATTTGTCTATCATATAATGTCTGGGTGGCCATTTGTCTATCATATAATGTCTGGGTGGACATTTGTCTATCATATAATGTCTGGGTGGCTATTTGTCTATCATATAATGTCTGGGTGGCCATTTGTCTATCATATTATGTCTGGGTGGTCATTTGTCTATAATATAATGTCTGGCTGGCATTTTCTAGTTTGAAGGATGTCTGGGAATACATTTTTGTTAGGTGAGGGAATAAACTGAATAACATCACTGGAATATAACAACAACAAATAAAACAAGTAAAAACCTCATTAATAATTTAACAAACTATCATAATAACCCACAAGCCGTAACCAGATAATGTGAAGGCGTTTGTGGGTGAATTATCCTCTCCATTCCTCTTTGTTAATATACTCCAAGGATCTGATCCATTAATTAATAGAGGAAGGAAAACATTGGCTGTATACTTGTCCCTTCAACCCTATTTGATCCGAGGGGGGGTCTTTTAGTACTTCCCTTGTTTTGTTTAATAATAGATGAAGGAAACATTGGCTGTATACTTGTCCCTTCAACCCTATTTGATCCGAGGGGGCCTTTTAGTACTTCCCTTGTTTGTTTTCATTAATTTGGAGATTATAAGACGTTCCATCCCAATAGTTGTCCGATAATGTGACACTTCACCCCATTCGGGCCTCAATTTTGTCTGGGCGAGCAAAAAAGAACCTTTGACCGGGACATTCTTTTATGGAAATGTGTACAAATATTGCTTTAACCCTTTCAGCACCATTATGGAATGTTCAATATATTCTGGTTACCATTAGTTGGTTATCTTTAGTGTGTAATCTATGTATGCCACTCAAATGTACAATATATTCTGGTTACCATTAGTTGATTATCTTTAGTGTGTAATCTACGTATGCCACTCAAATGTTCAATATATTCTGGTTACCATTAGTTGGTTATCTTTAGTTTGTAATCTACGCATGCCACTCACATGTGTAAATACACTTTTCCTGGCGAGCAGTAGCGAGCCACGCACAATATCTTTCTAGTTAACCCTTTCAGGACAGTGACGCTTTTTCACTATTATTTGGCTAACATCAGACATTCTGACGGTTTATAATACATTGCAGGCTCGCTACTGCTCGCCTAAGAAAACATCGCCACCTGAAGGGAACGAAATGTCAGATAATCACCAACAATTTAGCTTGGAAGGGACTGGGGGACGTTTGTTGTAGCTTTAAAGTGGTCCGTATTATTATTTAACAACAACAACAGTGCCTGGCTGCTCGCTATCACTCGCCAGGATTTAATTAACTTCTAAGTTGGGATAAATTGTCGTAACATTTTCCAACTAATGGGGCAAAAGGGGGTCTGGGGAAGGATATTTAATAAATGTTTTTGTGTTAAACCCTACTTGGTCCAAGGCGGGTTTTCTTGGACTTCCCCTTTTGTGCTTCATTATTTTGGAGATTTTAAGACTTTTTTCACCCCATTCGTTTGACGATAATAAGACGCTTCACCCTATTCAAGAGCCATTTTTGTTCTCTTCTGCAGGATATGCCTCTTTAATATATTTCCAATCTAACCGGTCAGATGTTAGCCTGTTCCATCCCACCTCAGCAAACTTCCATCCATTTATCTGGTTATCTCTCTAGCTCTCCAGGCTCCCATTTCGTTGCTTTAGTTGTCTTATCTTCCACCCATACCACGCTTCTCGAAAGGGTAAATGTCAAAAGCATTTTGTCTCATCAGCTTCTTTCCTCTTAATATTTCCCTACAATCTCTCTCTACACACCGCATTGTTTTTATCTCTCTCACTCTTCTACCGCTATCACAATAATCAGTGTTGTTCCGTATATATACCTCATCCTTTACAGAGAGTGGGGGGCACCTGCCTTTCAACACACTCCTATCTCTAATATGTCCAACTCTCTAATCCAAGCATGAACCGATTTTCGCGATCTTTCGTCAACTTAACATGTTTTGGAACTCTCTCCCTCAATCTGCATTTCCCTAATCCTATGACTTAAACTGCTTCAAACTCCATGTGTCCAGATATTTGGGCTCTTAACTTCCATGGAATTTGGTTCTCTGTAACTCTTTCAACTTTGGGGGAGACACTTGTTACAGACAGCTTTAACTTTTCTTTCCTTCATTCATATAAAAAACAAAGCAAACAATCATGCACACTTTACAGTAATTCCACAAGGCTTTCCACTTGTCGTAGAGAACAGGTGCGATCTATCTATATTGTGTTTCCAGTAAGCCCTTTAACCCCTAAAGCAGTGTTATTCACTAATTTGTTCACGAGAGCCAAAAGTTCAGGACATGTTCAGCGTGAGAGCCGCATAATCCATAAGGCAAATAAGCCACAAGGATAAGCAGAAAAATATACAGTATATAGGAACTAAATTACATATTGTGTGTGGGTTTCCATAGCCACAGATTTATAGAACAAGACTAGTAACAATTATTGTATTGAAATTCTTTAGTAAATATAAATTATATTGAAATTCTTGACTACTAATATAAATTTAAAAAATAAATCCTTTAATTTAATGTTGTGATGACCGGAAATGAGCCAGCTGTTCTTTTAATTTTTCCATGCTGTACTTGTAATTTGTCACTTGTGGAAGGTTGGATTTCTGGTGGTTCATTTTCTTTTGTGTGCTTACGTTTTATAATAAATGTGTCCATTTTGATTATAGCCTGGAAACTAGATAATTCACTGCCTGGAATACGACAAATTGTTGAAAAAATAACCAAATGTGGAAAATAGGCCTACATCGTTTGAATTTGTAAGAATACGAGTTTAGCTCCATACATTTCATGCATACACCGAAACAGTCTTTTTGTCATAAAATAACACTAATTTATGAGGCACCATAACCCACTTTTCTGATATGGTGTTAATAAAACTAGTGAATGGACAAGACTGGCTGAGTATGGGCTGCCGAGCGCTGGACTTACGTAACCCTCACATACATTTCCTGTATGTGTTCTCTCTGTATGTGTTCTGTATTTCGTGTTCTCTCTCTCTCTCTCTCTCATCATTCCTGTATAATGGGTGCTCTCTCTTTTCTCCTTTTCTCTTTGTGTTGAATAATTATGAAAAATAAAGAATTGCCAGAGTCACCATATAGGCCTATTCCCAATAGCAATTTTATTAAGTGATACGTCTGATACGGCATTATGATGCAATTTATATCTAATACTTTGAACTATTCTCTGATTACTGATGAATTCTCTCTCTCTCTCTCTCCTCTCTTGCGAGCCGCCAATTACGTCATTGTGAGCCGCCACTGGCTCGCGAGCCGTGCAATGAAGACCACTGCCCTAAAGTACCAGAGATGCACGTTATGCGTCGGCACTGTATGTAACGCTAAACCTCAGAGCCGCATAGGGTGCGTCGCGGTTAATTACTCCGGTCCTATGGCAGCTAGAAGTCTCAGATTTGTATGGGAACTGCGTAAGTATCCCACGCAATAATGCCCATGGTTGAATACCTTCTAATTTCAGCTGCATGCACGTGAGCGCGCATAAACGTGTTTTTGCATGTTTTTGCCTACCCATTTCCCCATGTTAATTCCGACTTTCGGGCGCCCCGTAGGGCCCCTTAACCCCTAATTGGCGGCGCGCAACATAAGTCGAGTGTAATAAATTTGGACTATGTGGCGGCGCGCGACATAGGTCGTGTGGCAATTTCAGCACGTAATGTTGCTGAGAGAGAGAGACAAGTGGTGGCAGGAGAGTAGCGAGTGTATGACTGCTCCAGACCACCGCGGCGGACCAACTGACATGAATCCCACCCTCCTCCACCCTCTCACACTCGCTACATAGTGAAATGTATGGGGAAAGTACCGAATTACATGGTTTTTGCACTCGTGTTGCGCGGTTGTTGCAAGAAAACTAGCCGTCATACAAGGATCGTTGTGGTGTCATTGGAAAGCTCTGTTTGTGCCCTTTCAGGGATAGATACTTGTTTTACGCTCTGGGTCTTATTTAGGCATGAAAATGATCACGTAAACAGCCCTATTTTGGGTAAAAACACCCCGCTGGTGGCTACATATTATATACCGCCTAGGCCGCTCTTAAGGTGTTAATGACCTAGGGCATCTTTTTTTGTGGTTTTTCCTTCATTTCTAACCCATTCCAGGTGTTTTCTGGAGAAAAAAATAAATGTTTTGACAACCTGCCGGGCCTGGAGTGTACATTTATATTATATTGCCTGGTGCTCAGTGAATTTAGGGGAGGTTGTTTGTTTTGTTTGGACCCCATTCTACTTTAACTTTAGCCTCATTAGTTTTGAGATTTTAAGACATTTGATTCATTAGTTTGGTTAATTTAAGACCTTTTGTGCCAAATATGTGTCTATTTTTTCCTGACGATCGGGACATTTTTTCTTCTAAAAAATGTACAAAGTTATCTCAAAGGTGGTCTTGCGGGATTTGTTTAAGCTTAATGCAGGTCTTGGGAGTAAACTAATGACAATAATGTAAACATAAATACATGAACAACTAACTAAGGGGCTAGTGGCTGGAGTTTGGTAGTAAACTAAAGACAATAATGTAAACATAAATACATGAACAACTAACTAAGGGGCCAGTGGCTGGAGTTTGGTACTAAACTAAAAACAATAATGTAAACATAAATACATGAACAACTAACTAAGGGGCTAGTGGCTGGGGTTTGGTAGTAAACTAAAGACAATAATTTAAACATAAATACATGAACAACTAACTAAGGGGCTAGTGGCTGGGGTTTGGTAGTAAACTAAAGACAATAATGTAAACATAAATACATGAACAACTAACTAAGGGGCTAGTGGCTGGGGTTTGGTAGTAAACTAAAGACAATAATGTAAACATAAATACATGAACAACTAACTAAGGGGCTAGTGGCTGGGGTTTGGTAGTAAACTAAAGACAATAATGTAAACATAAATACATGAACAACTAACTAAGGGGCTAGTGGCTGGGGTTTGGTAGTAAACTAAAGACAATAATGTAAACATAAATACATGAACAACTAACTAAGGGGCTACTGGCTGGGGTTTGGTAGTAAACTAAAGACAATAATGTAAACATAAATACATGAACAACTAACTAAGGGGCTAGTGGCTGGGGTTTGGTAGTAAATTAAAGACAATAATGTAAACATAAATACATGAACAACTAACTAAGGGGCTAGTGGCTGGGTTTTCTTTTGTATTGTTTTGTTTTGGTCCATTAATGTATTCCTTTACTTGTTAGTTTCGTTGTTAGATCTCCATCAAGTATAACATAATTTACCACCTATACACCCTTGCAATATAAATTGTACATTTTTCGGAAGAAAAATGTCCTGGCCGAAGACAGTAAGGCCTTAATATTGACGAAGAAATGTGGCGAAAGGTCTTAAAATCGACAAACCTATAAAATGAACGTCATAAAATCTCAAAACTAATATGCTAAACATGAGGGAGAAGGGGATCCATAAAAAGCGAGTACTTTTTCCTTATGGCTTTCTCGTTTTTTTCTGGCAAACTTCAAACGATCATGAAAAGACTTTGTTTCATAATTATTTGGCTCAGTATTAGTTGTAGGTACAGTCAAAACCAATAGTTCACCGAAAACCTTGATGATAAATAGTGTGATTACTGGAGAGAGGGTGTGACGTTAACCACCCTGTTAGAACCGCATGGCTTGTCCTACAGTGACTCGCTAGGATCGCCAGGGCAGTGGATGTGGCTACAGTTGATGTATTATTGTGTGCTTTATTTCATATAAAAGCTTGTGTCATGGGCAGCCCAGAAAGGCTCTTTGTTTTCGCCCATGTCAAGGCTTTATATATTTAATTGCAAAGTATATGTTTTATCATTAACCCGGGAACTGCAGGAAGACTCTTAAGAGTTCCCCCGGTGGACTGCGGGAAGACTCTTAAGAGTCAGAGAAAAAAAAAATCAACTTTAACCCTCCTGGCCCGGGCTAGCTCTCCTAATGACAGTGCGGCGTACCCGGGCGATCTGGCCGAAAAATGCCTAGGCCTAGGCTACCGTATTTTGGTTAATTTTAACTGCTAGAAATTTCCCACGCATCTATAAATGTAGTGCGGTTTCCAATCTGTAGACTGGCATTGAGTAGAGCTCTCTAAGTCAACTGGTTCAGTTGTGATTACGATTTTAGTGGAGAGCATTTTCAGGCAATGTTAGCAATACGAAAAAAATTCACTACTGAAACAACGACGTACAGACATACAATAATAAACGAGTCTTCTCCTTTTTGTTTTCGGAGGTGCGGTGACGCAACGATCGGCTTTGTTTACATGCGTCGGACGCACAGCGTTCAGACCAAGCTGAATAGGCTTTCAAGCTTACTGTCTATTAAAATGACACCCGGGTACCGGCCCATCTGCCGTGGTGTCATATTAAAATGACACCCAGGGAGGAAGGGTTAAACATCTAAAAAAAAAAAAAATATCTTTATTTTTTTATTTTTTGGGGGCCCCTGGGCCATGCAAAATATCACTCCTCTACCTCCCCTCCTTCCCCACTTTCCTCCCCTCCTTCAGTTATCACCTATTTTCCCTGTTATTCCCTTATTCTGAGGTATATTTTTGTGCTAACATTAGCGAGTTGCAAGCAGGGCATTGTCATCAGTGTTAGCAAGCGAGTGCAAGAGAGAGAGAGAGAATATCGATCGACTGTGTCTCAGTGGCCTTGGGGGAAATTGGCGGGAAAGCAGGTTGCCTCACCCATACATTATATAACTCGCGGCTTATATCTCTGATTTTGACCATCCAAACGCTGTTTTCACTCGTTTTATTGTTGTTTCAGGTTAATACCTTTATAATCAACCCATAATAGGCGCGTATTGTGACGCCTCCCGGCGCTAGCAGAATGGTTGCGTGGGGCATTGCAGCTCGCTAGCGCTCGCCAGGATGGGGGGATAGGCTACAGTTGTCCTAGAATGATCTGCTTTATTTCATTAGGGTCGTGTTGCCACAGACAGTCTAGAAATGGTCTTTGTTTTGGTCTGTGACCGCGCCTTATATTTTATATTCACTATAATATAAATGTTGCTTGTGTGGGAAGCGAGCGAGAGAGGGTGAGGGAGTACACCTGGCAGCGGGGGGGGAGCTATGCCCGGCTCGCTTGGGCGCTGACGGCATTGGCGGCCGGGTGGTCAACTAGTCCCTGCCCATCGCGGCCGCATGTTCTTTACCAGCTCAGAGCTTGCCTGACACGCGTATCGTCTACATCCTTTGCAATTCTGTCCCCCATACTAGCCACTTTGCATACTATTTCTCTCTCTCGACTTCTCCTTTCTCATTCTCTAATCTTTATTAAACTCAACATCCCTTCTGGTTTCAGCATAGACGTTCACCGTCGGCCAGTCGTATTGTACGCGAAGCTCTCAGATATTTCTATGTATGAGGTTTGGAGAGACAGACTTTTCCGTGTGTGTCCTCTCTCGGGAAGGTTGTAGACCGGTATATGTCTCCCTGGCAAGGTGTTGAGTGATTCTGCTTGGTTATTTAAAGCTAGACTGGGGGTAAGGTTACTGTGTCGTTGTCTCCGATGTGTGCAGTGTTAGCTAAGCCCTGCACGACATCGACAGGTACTGTGGGAGCCTAAGTTGTCTTCAGGTGGGTTTACCTTGCGAGCACAGCGCTGTGGTGTGAGAGGGCCATAGCCTATCCCTCACAACATAGTGCTGCCTCTTTGTGTTGGCTTCTGAGGGATCGCCAGGATAGAACTAGGTACTAGAGACCTAGATTTATCAAGAGAGCATCCCCGTCATATAACGTAATCTTCATTATACCACCTTCGGACAACGTTAGGCTACGAGCCGCATGCTCGCCCATTGTTGCCCTGCCTTGATACCCCAGGTAGACTTTATTAACTAAGCAGACACTGGTTAGAGATAAGCTCCATTATTATATGTATGCCACATTATTATTCACTGCACTTTTGAGCCGAGGTTGTTGTTGAGTTGCACAACCCTAGTAGGCTGTTGTGTTGTGTCACGAAGCATTTCTTTAGTTGTCGAGCATTACTACCTTTGCGCAGTCTTTATTATTCGCCTGCCTATTATTACTATATGTCCTAGTATTTATTGTGACCCGTATTCTGCATTATAATTGTTCAAGATTCTTTACGAACATCTTCCCAGCATCAGACTTATTTCAGAAGTTTCCAGTTGATGTTGCAGGACTAGCATTGCACTTTCTTTAATACAGGAGTGCCAGTTATTTGAGTATCTACCGTAACGTTAATTAATCACGTTAACTATCTTTTCTTTGTGTAACCTAATCGAGTAATCTTTTACTGTTTGAGAATAGGCTGTTTCATCGAGCGTCAGCCTAGTGTGTGTGCACCAGTTACCGAGTCATAGGATACCTCGTTGTCCAGGCACGACTCAGGGCGGTAATGGTGTTTTGTTTTCCAGTGTTTAAGGCAGGGGTTGGATCTAGTGTTACCGTTGTTGCATTTTTGCCATTATCTAGTCCAATGTTGAAGAGCCCTGTGTCTTTGAGAACCTGGATCGTAACAAATGGCGACCTAGCTCAGGATCTTGTGAACTAAGAGATAATTGCAGGATTGTTGTGGTCATTTGTTTTATTGAGGAATATAGTGGGCACGTTAATTTTTTTTTGGCAAAGTAGTATAGCACTTGAGAGTCTTCAGACATTTTTGGCAAGTGAATAGTGCTACATAAGAGTTTGGGATACTTCTTTTCTGAATATTGTGGTGAGAAATTTTTGTGAGCATCATGTCTTATACCGGGTCAGAGGAGAATGGAGACACAGTACGTAATGTCGAAACTGAGGAACAGCAGCATGATGAAAGGGTTAATCGGGTGAACTGTGAGGAGGATGCTAGGATATTTTTGCAATGGCCTGTTACTGCCGAGCGGTTGGAGGGTATGGATCGGTACGGTCTTCAATGCCTGGCCACAGCTATCGGTCATGCGGTTACTAGCAGCATGACCAGGGATAACTTGATAACGTGTGTACTGGGCAGGGTGACTGGTGAGCGAGATGGGTTGAGTGCTCAGAGCCCTTCGGCCATGCTTCCCCTACACTCGACTCCCAGCCATCCCAGTAGTTTGCCGACCCCGGGGACGCTTCCGCAGTTGGGTGGTGACTGGCAGGGTGGGTTGCCCCTGGGGGGACCACCGGTAATTTCAAACATTGTAGCACCTTCACCTCCTCAAGGGTTAACTCCAGAATTATTGCTTCAGCTCGAATTAGCTAAGCTTCAGCAGCAACAAAAGGCATGTGAGCTTCAGCAGCAATTAGAATTAGCCAGGATGGAAGAGAGAAAAACTATCAGTCAAGCAAAAATCCAAGCTGAGTCGACTAGGTACTGTGCCGACATGGACGTAGAGAAGTCGCGAGTAGAGACAACGGGACAGCGACTTGGGGCTGGTAACCGTGTTCATGAGCAGTCTCTCTCGCACTTATTGAAACTGGTTCCGGTGTTTGATGAGAGTGGTGTTACAGAATTTTTCGCACGCTTTGAGAAGAAGTGCCAGGAACACCAGTGGCCAGAGAATAAATGGGCAGCACTTGTATCCTCTAGATTAATAGGCAAAGGTCTTAAAGCCTACGATGCGTTGCCTATAGAGTCTTGTATTATCTATGAGGAACTCAAGGAGGCTGTCCTGAGAGCATACGAACTACAACCAGAGACGTACAGGTTGAAGTTCCGGGGTGTTACCAAGGGTCGGGAGAGCACCTTTTTGGAGCATGCCCGGGAGCTGTCTGATGCTTTAGGGAATTGGCTGAGGTCGGAGAAAGCTACTACGTTTGACGACATTAAACAGTTGGTGCTTTTAGAGCAGTTTTTCAAATGCACGGGCGGCGACCTGACGTTAAACCTTAAAGAAAAGCAACCAAAAACTCTACAGGAGGCAGCTGAGATGGCTGACCTCCGGCTATCACTAATTCGTGGGTGCGGGTTTGCCCAGCGTAGTGAGGCAGGTAACAAGGGGCGTGACGCCCCACCCCCCCGAGTTAGTGATATACCTTATGCAAACAAGTACAAGAGCCATGATACCAAGACTGACCACAAGACTAGCACCGTCCCATTTAAGAAGGGGCCGGGCCCTTCCCAGTACCAAGGGAAGCCCAAAGGGGAGTTGGAGTGTTATCATTGTCATGAAAAGGGGCACTTTGTAAGAGTCTGTCCTAGCAAACCACCTACAGCAGCTGTGTCTTTGGCCTGCAACATTGGTGTGTCTCCGAAGTCATCTGAGTTTGCCCGGGGCAGTTCGTCAGAGGCTGAGGCACAGCCAATGCAGAAGCACCTGGGAGGCTCGAACCCTGCTCAGGATGTTTTTTGCGACCATAGAGGGTGGGGTTGCGTGATGTGGGCGGGGCGCAAGCATGGAGTAGAGGTCTTGCGTGATACAGGTGCTTCCCAGACTCTGATGAAAAACTTGACTGGCTACCCTATAAACGCAGCTCGGGTGGTGGTGGTGCAGGGTATTAATGCAACTCGGTCATACCTGCTGGTGCGGTTGGAGTTGGAGGTGGATGGTGTGGCACGTGAATTGGATGTCGGGATTGTGGAGAAACTGCCAGTGGAGGGCGTCGACCTTCTTCTCGGCAACGACTTTGCAATGCCCGCTTCTGAGGTTCTACCCTTAGTCGTTGCCGAGAGGCCGGCCGATGTGAGTAGGGAAGAGCAAGAGTGGGTCGAGCGGTGCCAGACACAACCCATGGCGTGTGTTGTCACCCGAGCTCGGGCAGCTAAAGTGTCACAGCCTAGTCCTCCGTCTTCAGACCAGCGGAGGAACGATCAACAGGAGGAGGCTAAAGCTGGAGTTGGTTTTAAGAGTTTTGACTCGGCGGCTCTCCTGGGTGATTCAGTATTAGCACCATTACTTAATTCTGGAGTAGCCCCTGGGCCTGTCATCGAGAGTGACGAGGCTGGGCATGACGAGTCTCCACGACAGCAACGTTATGTACATCGAGAGAGACAGAGGGAGCAGCCCAGTATCGGGGAAGGTCATGCATTGCTCCGGGAGCAGTTAGATCGCTTGGCACCCTCAGATATACGTCGGTTGCAACTAGAGGACCCTGAGCTCCAAACGTGTGCTAATGGAGCTGTAGAGCTCGACGAGGACAGTGATGCGCAGCCAGGAGATTTGTTTTATTTAGAAGGAATCCTCTATAGGCGTTTCCAAGACTCTAAACGTAGTTGGCAAGAGGGGTCCGGAGTAGTGGACCAGTTGGTGGTGCCACGGGAGTGCAGGGATAGCCTACTGAGGTTGGCGCATGACAGACCACTGGCAGGACATCTAGGGGTGAGAAAAACGGTGGGGGCTTTAGAAAAATTGTTTTGGTGGCCGGGGTTGTAGGGGCAGGTGGTAACCTGGATAGCAAGGTGTCATACGTGACAGAGGGTTGGAAAACCTAACCAAACAATTCCGAGAGCCCCGTTGCACCCCATTCCTGTCAGTGGACCGCCCTTCAGTAAGGTCATCATTGATATGGTCGGACCCCTACCTCCTAATAGTGCCGGTAATAAATTTCTAGTAACTATCATGGATGTGGCCACTCGTTATCCTGATGCATATCCAATGAGAAATGGCACAGCGAAAACTGTTGTCCGGAACCTGCTCTGGTATTGCTCGCGGTATGGTTACCCGCAAGAGGTGCAATCGGACCAAGGTTCTAGTGTTACATCTAATCTGTTCAAACAAACTATGATTCAGGATGGCATCAGCACTGTCGTCTCTTCTGCGTATCACCCGGAGAGTCAAGGGGTGTTGGAGAGGTGGCACGCCACGCTGAAAAGCATGCTTCGATGTTATTGCGCAGAGAACGGAAAGGATTGGGACCTTGGTCTGCCGTATGTTTTGTTCGCGGCAAGAGAAGTACCTGGAGAGAGTCTCGGTTTCAGTCCGAATGAGCTTGTTTTCGGGCATCGGGTGAGGGGCCCTCTCCACATGGTGAAGGAGATGTGGGAGGGCACTGGGCATGTTGTTCTGCGAGATAAGTTGCAACCTCTTGTTCCTGAGCGACAAGAGGAGTTGTTTGCTAGGCTGTGGCAGTCCGTCCGCATGTTTGTTGCTTCTCCAGGCCTGATGTGCGGGGTAGAATCCGACACGGAGGCTGGAGGCAGTGCAAGGCTCGAGTTGGTTCCCTACCGTGTGAATCCTGCTCGACAGCCTGTTGTGAAGGCGGAGCTGGACAGCGTGTGGAGAGGGGGTCTGAGGGATGAGGGATATCGTGAGTGGTCGTTGCCAGTGGCTTTGCAACCTGAGTTTGGTGGCAGAGTCCGTGTGTATGTTGATTGCAAGAGTGTGGAAGCATTATCCCTGACAGACGCCTATCCATTACCCAGAGTTGACGACACCATAGACCGCTTCGGGGCTGCCTCGCTCATCACGAAGGTAGAACTAGTGAAGGGTTATTGGCAGGCCCCGTTGCCGGAAGGAGCGAAGAGAAGTGCCAGTCTTGCGATGGACTGGGCAGTTTGTCAGTGTCTGGTGTTGTTGTGCTGCCGGAACGCAAGTTGGATGTGTGGCATGCTAAGGGCACTGATAATGTTTTGGTTTTGTATGCAGGAGAACCCTCGCTGTTCAGTCAGTGTCTGTCGCGGGTGGAGGATCCGGGGTAGGCTACCACAGTATGTTGGTATAGCCTCCTGTCTTGGCTCGCGGTGTATTTTTGCGCTGGTGCTTGTTGGCTCGCGTGTGTAGCATCAGCGTAGGGTCGCAGGGCAGGAGTTGTTGGCTTCGATTAGAAGAAAGTTAGGCTACATCTATAGTAGCCACCAAAAACAACATTAAAATAAAATATGAAAAATTAAATAAAAACTCTTTCTTTTTGATAATTAATTTTAAGATAAGTACTGAGTACTGAGGGCAGATGATTTTCCCTCAGTAGGCTGTGCTTCTTAAAGCTCGCTCTGGGAGCACAATATTATGAATTAATGTATTATGTTTGGGAAGGGTGATAAGATTTTTTGTTTTTATATATATATATGTTGTTGTATTTTTTTTGGAGGAGACTGAGCTTGCATTCCATGAGTGGCAGAGTGGTTAGGAGTGGCAGATTCTAGCGACATTCTGCCTGTTCAGATATGGGCTCATGGTTGAGTGTCCCATATCTTGGGGGGGGTGTCACGCCTCCCGGCGCTAGCAGAATGGTTGCGTGGGGCATTGCAGCTCGCTAGCGCTCGCCAGGATGGGAGGATAGGCTACAGTTGTCCTAGAATGATCTGCTTTATTTCATTAGGGTCGTGTTGCCACAGACAGTCTAGAAATGGTCTTTGTTTTGGTCTGTGACCGCGCCTTATATTTTATATTCACTATAATATAAATGTTGCTTGTGTGGGAAGCGAGCGAGAGAGGGTGAGGGAGTACACCTGGCAGCGGGGGGGGAGCTATGCCGCGGCTCGCTTGGGCGCTGACGGCGTTGGCGGCCGGGTGGTCAACTAGTCCCTGCCCATCGCGGCCGCATGTTCTTTACCAGCTCAGAGCTTGCCTGACACGCGTATCGTCTACATCCTTTGCAATTCTGTCCCCCATACTCGCCACTTTGCATACTATTTCTCTCTCTCGACTTCTCCTTTCTCATTCTCTAATCTTTATTAAACTCAACATCCCTTCTGGTTTCAGCATAGACGTTCACCGTCGGCCAGTCGTATTGTACGCGAAGCTCTCAGATATTTCTATGTATGAGGTTTGGAGAGACGGACTTTTCCGTGTGTGTCCTCTCTCGGGAAGGTTGTAGACCGGTATATGTCTCCCTGGCAAGGTGTTGAGTGATTCTGCTTGGTTATTTAAAGCTAGACTGGGGGTAAGGTTACTGTGTCGTTGTCTCCGATGTGTGCAGTGTTAGCTAAGCCCTGCACGACATCGACAGGTACTGTGGGAGCCTAAGTTGTCTTCGGGTGGGTTTACCTTGCGAGCACAGCGCTGTGGTGTGAGAGGGCCATAGCCTATCCCTCACAACATAGTGCTGCCTCTTTGTGTTGGCTTCTGAGGGATCGCCAGGATAGAACTAGGTACTAGAGACCTAGATTTATCAAGAAAGCATCCCCGTCATATAACGTAATCTTCATTATACCACCTTCGGACAACGTTAGGCTACGAGCCGCATGCTCGCCCATAGTTGCCCTGCCTTGATACCCCAGGTAGACTTTATTAACTAAGCAGACACTGGTTAGAGATAAGCTCCATTATTATATGTATGCCACATTATTATTCACTGCACTTTTGAGCCGAGGTTGTTGTTGAGTTGCACAACCCTAGTAGGCTGTTGCGTTGTGTCACGAAGCATTTCTTTAGTTGTCGAGCATTACTACCTTTGCGCAGTCTTTATTATTCGCCTGCCTATTATTACTATATGTCCTAGTATTTATTGTGACCCGTATTCTGCATTATAATTGTTCAAGATTCTTTACGAACATCTTCCCAGCATCAGACTTATTTCAGAAGTTTCCAGTTGATGTTGCAGGACTAGCATTGCACTTTCTTTAATACAGGAGTGCCAGTTATTTGAGTATCTACCGTAACGTTAATTAATCACGTTAACTATCTTTTCTTTGTGTAACCTAATCGAGTAATCTTTTACTGTTTGAGAATAGGCTGTTTCATCGAGCGTCAGCCTAGTGTGTGTGCACCAGTTACCGAGTCATAGGATACCTCGTTGTCCAGGCACGACTCAGGGCGGTAATGGTGTTTTGTTTTCCAGTGTTTAAGGCAGGGGTTGGATCTAGTGTTACCGTTGTTGCATTTTTGCCATTATCTAGTCCAATGTTGAAGAGCCCTGTGTCTTTGAGAACCTGGATCGTAACAGTATGGATAAGTATTAATGCTATTTATGGTAAAATGAATATTTTAGTGATGGAAACAGCTCAAATACGTCAGCACAGGGGGACGTTTCTAATTACCCTGCGCACTTCTTAGGTTAAGTAGTAATGATAGGATTTGAGAGAGAGAGAGAGAGAGAGAGAGAGAGAGAGAGAGAGAGAGAGAGAGAGTAGAACAGAGTGTGGGGAGGTGCGCAGTGTTTTTTGCCATGCTCGATGACGTCACGGCTGGCTGGCCTCTTGGGGATTGGTTGGAGGAGTTTTTTACCATGCTTGGTGACGTCATGGTTGGCTGACCTCCTGGAGATTGGCTGGAGGACTTGTTACCGCCCTGCCTACGCAGTGCAAACTAGTCCCAGTATATATACAGCTCTCTTGCCACTCTCTCCCTCAGATCTGGTTTCTAGAATGCATCCCTCTTATCCCCTTGATATCTGTCCTCCTCCCTGCACCTGAGA